>ONZH01013984.1:0-79986 GCA_900303285.1 Rhinella marina | reverse complement strand
GCGGTGCAGAGCTATTTATAGTGCTATGACATTACAGGACCTAGCTGGCTTCTGATTGGCTACATGTCTGCATGTGATCGCATTGTTGGTGTTTACTTCTTTGTCCCAGAGATCCTTCCCCCATGTCATGCCATGTACTTGCTGCCATTTTAGGAAAAAAAAAAAAAGATTCGATACTACGAATCGCCAAGTAATTCGCTTTCGTTGCGAATCGAATTTTCCATGAAATTCGTAACTAATTCTACTTCGCTCATCTCTAATAATAATCATTATCGACACCTTCTTCTCTTGCTAAGACTCCTTCTTGTCCTCGACTCCATTGCGAGGCATTAGTGATGATTGAGCACCCCGATTTTCGGGTGCTCTGGCCTAACACTAGATGGTGCTCGAGTGATCTGCCGAGCACCCGAGTACAATGGAAGTCAATGGGAGAAGACCGGGCACCCCCTGCTCGGATGAGGGGAGGGTGTCTGGTCCATAGGGAAACATCAGAAAATGGTGGAAACACCACAGAAATGGCTAGGGAACAGCATGGAGAGGATGTCTGGATGCATCTTGGACACCGAATTCGCTGCTATTAACGATGATGACCGACTATTACGCCACTGTTACGGAATGACAAAAATACCCCCCCAAAACCCAAGGTAACATCGATTTTTACAGGAAATATTGTTGTGAAACATAGATTTACTTGTACGTTAAGCGCAAGTGCTGCCAAAAATTACACGGATGAGGCACTCCCATACAACAGGTATATCATATAAAGGAGGGCCTCATTCACATTGTGGGACTCCGACACTCATAAAGCCTATGCACTAAGGGAAAGGGCTGCCAAAAATTACAAGGATCAGGCACTCCAATACACCCTTTATTACACATAAAGGAGGGCATCAGACACACCCATGAAAAATTATCATTGATGGCCTGCTGCTGACACTCAAAAACAATGGCCAAGGCCAGCAATTTAGAAAGTTGCATGTTTAGAGCTATGGCCTGTGGGTGGGCGGCAGGGTATTTGCTCTTGCGTTCAAATGCCTGGGGTAAGGACATTTGAACGCTGCGCTGGGACATTGAAGTGGACGTGCTGGCTGATGTTTCCTGCGAAGGTCCAGGTGCAGGGCAGGAGGCATCTGGGCCTGTGTCTTTGACAGAAGGTAACAGAGGGGAAGAGGAGGCAGTGGTATGACCTGCAGACACAGATCGTGGACCCAGGCGTTCGGCCCACCTGTTAGGGTGCTTTGCTGACATGTGGCGGATCATGCTGGTGGTGGTCAGGTTGCTGGTGTTTACGCCCCTGCTCATCTTGGTACGGCACAGGTTACAAATTACAATCCGTTTATCTTCAGCACTTTCCTCAAAAAAGCGCCAGACTGTGGAACACCTAACCCTTGGCAAGGGAGCTTGCCGCAAGGGGCTGCTTCGGGAAACAGTTGTGGGCCTTGTTGGCGTGGCCTGTCTTCTCCCTTTTGCCACCCCACTGCCTCTTCGAACCTGTTGCATTGCTGCGGATCCCTCCCCCTCTTTACTGTTGTCCTCGCTAGGCTTGCCACCTTCCCAGGTTGGGTCAGCTATTTCATTGTCCACCACCTCCTCTTCCACATCCTCACTCTGGTCCTCCTCCTGACATGGTGAACTAACAAGAACCTGAGTTAACTGCGTCTCATCCTCATCCACAATCTCTTGAGACACTAATTGCCCTTCACTTATTGGCAACCGTGTCTCATCATCATCATGCACCTCGTGAGACGCTAGTTGCCGGTCCCCACCCTCATCTTCTTCAGACTGTGTTTGCTCAATAGGTTGGGAATCAGGGCACAATATCTCCTCATGTCCCACTTCAAGCGGCCTTGGCGAGAGGCCTGAGCCAAGGAACGGTGATGAAAAGAGCTCCTCGGAATATCCCAATGTGGGATTAGTTCTTTGCCCAGACTCTGCATGGTGGGAGGAAGGAGGATCAGGGTGAGGATGCGGTTGCCCAGACTCTTGGCTACTGAGAATGGAGTTTGCAGAAGAGGGGGTGGTCCTGAACCGACTGGAAGCATTATCAGCTGAAATCCAACCGACTACCTGCTTGCACTGGTGTGGCGACAAGAGTTGTGTCTTGCGCAGCCCTGCAAACTGTGACATGAAGCTAGGAGTTTTGGATGATTTTGTTTCTTGGGCTCTGCCAGCAGGCAGTTTCACCGCGACCAGAGCCATGGCCTCTGCGTTCACCATCAGGAGCACGCCCACTTCCCCGTCCCTTAGTGCCAGGGGCGTCGGGCTTTTGGCTTTTTATCCGGGGCCAGGGCCCCGAATCAATCTACCACTGCCCCGAGGGCCCCGAATCAATCTACCACTGCCCCGAACCTCTAAGGGGGCCCCCTGCTTCAGTCGGGACTCCAGAGTAGGGAATTTCCCAGGTTAGAAGTCCCTGCTTTGACTCCATATATGGCTATGTCCATATATGGAGTTAGTGTTATGAACTATGACAGGGGTATTCCCACTATGCTTGGGAACACCCTGTATATTTATAAGTCTAGTTTAGACTATAATTTTAAAACACTCATGTGGGGATTTGAACTCACAACCTTCTACATTACAGGCAAGTACCTTAACCACTGGGCTATGGAGCTCAGTGTTAAGCCAATGATGAAAAACCTCATAGAAGTTCTCTTGTATAATGCAAGAGAACCTCTTAGGAGGTTTTTCAATATCAGAGAAACCTCTATGAGGTTTTTCACCACTGACTTAACACTGAGTTCAATAGCCCAGTGGTTAAGGTACTTGCCTGTAATGTAGTAGGTTGTGAGTTCAAATCCCCACAGGAAATTTTGAAAATAAAGCTTAAGTACATAGCCTGTCATTTTGGGGTGTGTTTATTACTTTTTATTCAATTTTCTTGGGAGATAAAGTGTTCTATTACACCAGGGGTGCACAACGTTTTCTGGGTGGGGGCCACCTTGTCCGACTGAACCAACGTCAAGGGGCGAAAATAAAATTTAAAGGGGTATTACCAATTGAAATACTGTATTTATGGCAGATTGAACACACAGTGTATACCCTTAATGTCTAGTTACAGTTCCAGGAGTCCCATCTAATGGGAGAAATACATGAAAAATGCATGTGAGCAGCCACAAAACATGGACATACATGTCTGTTACCAGATGGATGGGGCCACACAGAATGGTATCAAGGGCCGCATGTGGCCCCCGGGCCGCAGGTTGTGCACCCCTGTATTACACCATATAGGCGAACTTTTTTTCAATATTTTAAAAGTATGGGTGTTTTTGCATGCCTATAATGCCATTTTGTTCTTTTTTTGTGTGGAGAATGGGGTGATTTTACGTTTTTTTTTAAATATTTTCAAAACTTTTTTTTTATTTTTTTACTTTTTAAGTCCCCTAAGTGGACCACAACTTATAATCATCAGATGTAAATTGCTCCATTAGTCTGTATTGAAATCATTATATCACAGTTCACTGCTGCCACCTAGTGGCCTGAACTGGGATATACTAACAATGAACCTGGAAGCCTGGTACAGGCTGAGGCTTATTTACAGAACAGGGTGCTTTCACCAATCTTCGCTGGTGGAAAGCGTGCCTGAAGAGAAATCCCGCGTCAGGATGTAGTATGCGCACGATGACCTGACGCTGCATATGGGGGTTGAGTGGGCTCATATGGGGGCTGATGGGGGCTGAGTGGGCTGATTTGAGGTCTGATGGGGGCTGAGTGGGCTGATTTAAGGTCTGATGGGGGCTGAGTGGGCTGATCTGAGGTCTGATGGGGGCTGAGTGGGCTGATCTGAGGTCTGATGGGGGCTGATTTAAGGTATGATGGGGGCTGAGTGGGCTGATTTAAGGTCTGATGGGGGCTGAGTGGGCTGATTTAAGGTCTGATGGGGGCTGAGTGGGCTGATCTGAGGTCTGATGGGGGCTGAGTGGGCTGATCTGAGGTCTGATGGGGGCTGATTTAAGGTCTGATGGGGCTGAGTGGGCTGATCTGAGGTCTGATGGAGCTGATTTAAGGTCTGATGGGGGCTGAGTGGGCTGATTTAAGGTCTGATGGGGGCTGAGTGGGCTGATCTGAGGTCTGATGGGGGCTGAGTGGGCTGATCTGAGGTCTGATGGGGGCTGAGTGGGCTGATTTGAGGTCTGATGGGGGCTGAGTGGGCTGATCTGAGGTCTGATGGGGGCTGAGTGGGCTGATCTGAGGTCTGATGGGGTCGGAAAAGGTGATCTGAGGTCTGATGAAAAATATTTTTTCTTATTTTGCTACTCTAAAATCTGTGGTGCGTCTTATAAAGCGAAAAATACAGTAACTGTGTTGTTAGCGCATTATTACAAAATTTTTGGCCCCACTTTTGATTTTGCCCAGAGCCACATTTTGTCTAAAACCGGCCCCGGCTGGGGGGGTGACTGTGGGGGTTTTTATGCCGGGGGGTGTGACTGTGGGGGATTGTATGCCGGGGGGGGGCGACTGAGGGCCATATTCATTGGGGCTTGGGCCCCGGATCTTTTGAGACCCTAGCAACGCCTCTGCTTAGTGCTCATCTTGCACATATTGTATGGTATATATGCAACTTGGTCACAACTACAGTACTGCAGATTTTTATTGTATGATCAGAAAAACTTAAACGAATGTCCAATATTCTGATTGCACAAACGTTATAGAGCAGACGCAAATGAGAAACTGCGGCCTAAATTATCGGTATTAAATGTAGCAACGGATGTCAGCTACATAGACTTTTGAACGGTTGTAATACGCTGTGCACCTAGCGATACTGACAGGGCACACTTGGGTTCTTTTTGCCACCAAAAAAAGGCAGACGTATTTCACAATGTACTTTTGTTTCTTTGTGGAACAGAAAGAATCTTTCTACCTACCCAAATCCTATCCCTATAGTTTAATTCCCTCCTTGGGCAAATTAAACTGCAGCCTCAAATCAGGAACTGCGGCCTAAATTAACGGTATTAAATGTAACAACGGATGTCAGCTATATACACTTTAGAACGGTTCTAATATGCTGTGCACCTAGTGTTACTGACAGGGCACACTTGGGTTCTTTTTGCCACCAAAAAAAAATGCAGAAGGATTTAACAATGGACTTTTGTGTCTTTTGAACAGTGATACTAACCCTGCTTATAGAAATCCTATCCCTACACAAGTCCCTCCTTGTGCAAATGTTATACAGCAAGACGCAAGAAAAGGAACTGTGGGCTTAACAGTAGAAATTATAGCAAAGTATGTCAGGTATATAGTATACAGAGAGTATCCTACAGCATGCAGCAGAAGCAGCACATGTGGCGTTATTGGCAGGCCACCAAGCGCTATTTTCACCACCTTTAAACACCCCCAAAATAATAAAATATTTCTTGCAGCCAGATATAATAGCCCTTAAAAGGGCTTTTGGGTCTTTTTGAGCGATTTCTATCCCTGCCTAGCGTGCTTCTCTCCCTACAATGTCTGTCCCTCCTTGCAACAGCAGCACATGTGGCGTTAATGGCAGGCCACCAAGCGTTATTTTCACCACCTTTAAACACCCCCCCCAAAAAAAAACAAATTTCTTGCAGCCAGATATAATAGCCCTTAAAAGGGCTTTTTTTTTTTTTTTGAGCGATCTATCCCTGCCTAGCGTGCTTCTCTCCCTACACTGTCTGTCCTTGCATGCAGCAGCTCTCCCTGTCTAACACTGGCCGGGTCACATGTCACCGGGTGCTTTATAGCACCCGGTGACATCTGACCCCGCCAGCCAATCAGTGTAATGCCAGTAGCTAAGCTCGAGTGCTCGGCCGAATACCGCGTGGTCCCGAGCACCGCCATATTCGGCTGAATAGTGTATTTGGCCGAACATGTTTGCTCAACACTACGAGGCATCTATAACGCAATGTTTGGTCATGAGACTTGGTGTTATCTCTCCCACACTCTCTCATACTGGTTACCTCATTGCAAATAACTCTCTGAGGATCTGAAAAAAGAATTGTTGCTCTACATAAAGATGGCCTAGGCTACAAGAAGAGGTGCAGGTGCGCTTGCACTTCTTATAGCAGGCACAGCCATGGGTACTGTCTTCTCTTTTCCTGTCAGCGGTCCTGTCAGCGGCCCTATTGTACATTAGACACACAATTCTTTGGAATCCTAGACTTTTCCTTCACTGTTCCTAGCAATAAGTGTGATTGATTAATGACTGTCCCTGATAGATTTTTCACTCTGACTCCATAGGATCGTTTTCCTGGCAGACACTGTAACACCGAACCACCCTCATTCACAGCCCAGAACAGAATGACATTCTGCTCGTTCTGTTAGGGCACATCTCTACCTGCTGCGGCTCTGACTGGCTCATCCAAGCTGCCTGTAAGCTTGGGAGCCAATCAGGGCAAGCTCTCTCCACTACTTCTCAGGGTCATGTGAGAACTTTTATTCTACCTCCCTACTGCTTTTTTGCCACCAACATGTGTACTAAAATAGTGCTATGCTTACTTTTAGTGAATTCATCTGAAACAAACCTGGAAAGATTTGGTTTCGTCGGTAGTCCGAAAAATAGCAAAGTTCAAACTTGGTTTAGTCTGAACTGGTTCGCTGTTTCAAACAGCAGAGACCTGCGGCTAATTACCGTGATCGGCAATAATGACGACTGCGTTAATTAAAGGCTTTAGATGTTGTGATCAAGTGAGATCATGTCATATAAATGTGCAAAAACCCGGAAGCTCGTGCTTTCGGGCTTCCTACCGTCACCCCCTGTGGCCAATGGGGCTGTCGATAGTTGCTCTGAATACTATGAGCCTCGCTGACGAGGCTGATAGTATTCATGCTGAAATTCTTATTTTGGCCACCAGATGTCAGGCAAACATAAGAAATGAGCAATTGACAGTCATAAACTCATTTAAAAAATCCCCGAAAAATTAAAAAATAAAATTTAAAGGCTCAAATATGAGCTTCAAAATCATTACAAAAATGTAAAACAATGTTAAAAACATATAAAAATGAAAAATATAAAAGTTTAAATCATCCCCCTTTCCGTATAATTAAAAAAATAAATACCTAAATAACAATAAATATAAACATCATAGGTATCACCGTGACCGAAAAAATGTAATTAAATGTGATCAAAAAGTCACACATTCTTAAATGGTATCAATAAAAACTACAGATTGTCCCGTAAAAAAAGCCCCTATACAGCTCAGTAGACATAAGTATAAAAAAGTTATAGGGGTCAGAATATGGTGATGTAAAAATCCCGTAAAACATGGAGGAATTGCATTTTTTTCCCAATTCCACCACACTTGGAATTTTTTTACCGCTTCCCACTACATTGAATGCCATAATCATTTATTATAATTAATGGTGGCATTAGAAAGTACAACTTGTCCTGCAAAAAATAAGCCATCATACAGCTGTGTGAACTGAAATATAAAAAGATATGGCGCAAAGAATATAGGGAACAAAAATAAAAAAAAAAACTCCGGTAATGAAAGGGTTAATTATAAACAGAGATTTTACGCTACCTATATCCAGATGATGGGGAGAAATCTGATGCTTCTACAGCAATCACTATCAAGGTCTTCTATACAATTTTCCACATGATGGTTAAAATTAAGCAGTCCATAAAAGTACGCCTGACTTAAGTTTTACATTTATTTCATCAGGGGCTCTAGGATTTCTGCCAGGTATCTATATTGGCCCTTTGCTGTCTATCCAAAACTTTGAACTATTAATTAGATTGAAAGTACTCTGCCAGTTCTGACTTTGGCTCGTCCACCGATGACTTTTCCTGTCCTCTTAGACAGCAGTCACTGAACAGAGACTACATCAAGACGTAGCCACCTGGTGGTTCCCCTGAAGAAATGTCCAGATCACTAGGCAGGGGTTAAATGATGAAGACCAGGGTACCACTTAGATAATTCCTTCAAAAGTAGCCCTTTTTTAAAATCTGTTCACCCAGTGGGTCCACAACCACTGTATTACATGCACACTTAGTCATATGTAATGGTTTTCTTCTCTCAGACTGTACTTTCCAATGAAATTAATGGGATCATTTATAGATCCTAAATAGTTTGCTGGCTATTATGTGGGCAATCATAGATACAGCTTGGAGTGCTTATTGTTTGCGTACTAATCTAAAAAGGCATCCATAGTATACATTGAGGAAAGGTTAGTGCTGATCCCCTGTTGCTGGATGACAGGGGCATATTTAATGTAAAAACATCTGATAATGTGCAACAGTTAAATATCTCACATGAGAGGGACCCAAGATAGTGTTCATACACATGCTCTATTATTGATAGAAATAATAAAAACTGCTTAGAAAATAGAAGAATCTTTGTCTACTCTAGCTATGCATATTGGTGCTGTACAGTTTGTAAGCTTAACCCATTCACCCACCATGACATAGCTGTAAGTCATTTTGGCAGAGGGAATGTATGGAGTGGGCTACTGCTCTATATGCGTATTAAACAGCCAGCAACCGGTCGCAATAACTGGGATTGATACACCATAATAGTTTGCTATTATGGTGTATGGAACAAGCAATCAAAAGATCACAGGTTCTTAATAAGTCATTAAGTAAATAAGAGTTACAAAATTACAAAAACATTAAAACTTCTAATCACTCCTATTTCCTAATTTTACATATAAAAAAACATAACAGGTATTGCCACATCCAAAATGTCTGAGCTATTAAAATATAAAAATATTTTTCCTGTGCAATATATACCAGAACGGAAAAATAATAAAAACACGTAATTTGCCATTTTTTGGTCACCTTGTCTCTCCCCCCAAAAAATAAAAAATAAAAATGGAATAACAGTGATCAAAAAGTTGGACATACCCCAATAAAAACTACAGGTAGTACAACGAAAAAGCCATCATGCCGCTCGGTAGATGGAAATATTATTATGGCTGTCAGAAAATGGTGAGGCTTAGAACATTTTCATTTTTTTCAAAGTTTTTTATTTTTTAAAAAAGTAATCAAACAAAATAAAAACTAATTTGGTATCACCATAATTGTATTGACCTGCAGAATAATGATATGTCATTTTTAGAGCACAGTGAACACTAATATCAAAACCCAATAATCTTGCAGTAATTGTATTTTTTTTTCCAGTTTCTCCCTACAAAGACGTGTTCCCATTTTCCAGTACAAGACATGGTAAATTAAATTGTGCCATTAAAAAATACAACATATCCTGCAAAAAATGAGCCATCAAATGGCTATATGAACAGAAATGTTATGGCTATTGGAATGTGGGGAGGAAAAAATCAAAATAAAAAAAGGAAAAGATAGACCAGGCACCCCTTTTCATATGCGCAAGCAGGGGTTTAAAAAAAAAGAAATATCTGTCAGTGGCATTCTGTCCCAGTGCTGTGCTCTCTTCTTCTCCATCCCTGTTGAACCAGAGACTTGATGTGCTATGTACATGCATGGCACCACTGAAAGCCAATAAACAGCCACAGTGGTGACATGTGCAGGTATGGCAAATAACCAGAGCCATCGCTAGGGGAACTAATTGGATAACAGCTGTGATGTAGGTGTGTAGATGGCATGTAACACTTCCCGTCCAGCGAAGACCAACTTTGGAGTAGAAGGGAGCTCAGCATTGGACCCCAAGTTGTCACGAGGGTGTCATGACCTAACGCTGAACCAGTTGTGCAAGGTTGCAGCGGGTGGCTACTCACTCGGTTTCAAGAGATCGCTCCATGACCTAGTGGTGGGAAGCAATTCTGATCCAGGTTTTCCTGCGATCCTTTTTGTCCATTTAGGAATCTGTAGCTTTTCCTTTCAGATGTTCTCTGTCAGTCACTCGCAGCTACTATATCTCCTTCCTTTCTGCTTCTGTTGTTGACAGATATAGACCTTCTTTCCAAATCTTCTATTCTGACCTCTGGTGGAGTTGGAGTTGCTGTGCAGGTGTTTGAACTGAACCTGTTGGATCTCCAGTTCACTCCTGTTGTTGTCTCCTGTTTGTTGACTCCCTTTGGGGATTGTTTGTGGTGTTTGTGTTGTTTGTCCTTTCACTGCTGTTACCCTAGGTGTCAGTGGTGAGGACTAGTTCTCCCACCGCTCTGTTCACTACCTAGGGCTTATTTCAGGGTAAGCCAGGGACGAGGCACGTGATCAGCGTAGGGGTTAGCAGCCCATCTTGGGACATCAGGGCAGCCAGGTGCCAGTGCTAGGTGAGTTAGGGGTCATCACTTCTCCCTCTCCCTAGTGACAGGAAACTCTCCTTCCTTCCTTTCTGCGCAGCACATCTGTTACCTGCCATATCAGACATGATACAAGTGCCCTAGTCAGGGAGGTCTTTTTTAACTCTTGTACCCTGCAAAGCCTCTTTAACCAAATTGTCCTTATAAGATTTGGTGAATTGATTTAGTGAATTGCTTATAGTTATGTGTAGAAGTTAATTTGAAACAAACTGATTTGGAGGAATTGGAGGCCAGATCCTAAAGTTCTGACATCAGACTGATTATATACCCCCAGGCCTAGAGGGGGGCAACTGTACTTACTTTATTCTGACATGGCTGGAGCAGAATTGTGAGATAGAATTTCTTTCAAAAGTGTTTTCAAAACTGAACATGCTAAGACCAGGCCAATTCTAGCAAAAACAACTTCTGCCCAGGAACTGGTGTTACATTAAAGATGGCAAGTTTTACAAGTTTGAGATTATCAACCAAAGATAACGCTGTTTCCTGACTATTCAACTGTGACTAATAGAAATAGATGAAAATTCACTGAAGTGAACAGAAGACTAGGAAAGCTGTTATCTAGTACTTTATTATGTTTCCAGACAGACTCAAAATAATTTTTCGAAAGTTAGCTTCTTGTTTTGACAACCCAACACAAGCTAGCGATTGGTTGGACTCAAAGGACCAACTTGTGCTGCATAAACTTGGAATTTAAAGGTTTCTTTTGTAGTCAAGCTGTTAGTAGTTAGATGTGTGGAAACTTACAATCAGGCTTGTTTGATTTATATTATAATTGCCTTAGTAGGAAGTAGAGATGAGTGAATCTATTCGCCGCTTCGTAGATTTGTATTGAATCCTTCATTTTTCCTATGCTGAAGCGAATCCGGATTTTTTTCAGATTCGCTTCATATTATTCGTAAATGTTCTTAAAATTTTGAATGCTGACGCTACGTACGCCACATACGCAACATACGCATTCTTCTTGCCCCCGGCCCCCCGAAGCAGGAAAATGACTATACGACCCCTCAAGAGCGGGAATGTGAAGATACGCCCCCCTCAGAAGTGGGAAAAACCAGCCCGGCCCACCGGGAACTAACTATTTGCACGTATAGGGAGTGAAGACTCCTCCCTCATTACTCCGTCCTCCTCTCCAGTTCAAGCCAGCGGTGAACAAGATCCAGAGTCAGACCACAGCAAACAGCATGGCAAAAGAAATGCGAACCAAGTGGGGAGAGATGGTCTTTGGGGACGAGTACCCCGAACCACCACCCTCTCCAGAGATCAGAGCAGTACAACTGTGCAAGAGAGTTCTCCTGACTCCATATTCGCCTTGCCGGCTGCGGCTGGTGCGGCTGGTTTGCTACAAGAACTGTGAGCAAAAATCCCAGAACCACACGGGGGACCTAGTGAATGACCTGCAGACCAACGTAACAAAGGCTACCGTCAGTAACACACTGCACCGCCAGGAACTCAGATCCTGCAGTGCCAGACGTGTCCCCCTACTTAAGCCAGTACATATCCGGCCCATCTGAAGTTTGCTAGAGAGCATTTGTATGTTCCAGAAGAGTATTGGGAGAATGTCATATGGTCAGACGAAACCAAAGTAGAACTGTTTGGTAGAAGCACAACTTGTCGTGTTTGGAGGAGAGTGAATGCTGAGTTGTATCCAAAGAACACCATATCTACTGTGAAGCACGCGGGTGGCAACATCATGCTTTGGGGCTGTTTCTCTGCAAAGGGACCAGGACGACTGATCTGTGTACATGAAAGAATGAATGGGGCCATGTATCGTGAGATTTTGAGTGCAAACGTCCTTCCACCAGCAAGGGCATTGAAGATGAAACGTGGCTGGGTCTTTCAACATGACAATGATCCCAAGTACACTGCCACGTAGGAAGCATTTCAAGGTCCTGGAATGGCTCAGCCAGTCCCTAGATCTCAACCCCATAGAAAACCTTTGGAGGGAGTTGAAAGTCTGTGTAGCCCAGCGACAGCCCCAAAACATCACTGCTCTAGAGGAGATCTGCATGGAGGAATGGGCCAACATACCAGCAACAGTGTGTGCCAACCTTGTGAAGACTTACAGAAAACGTTTGACCTCTGTCATTGCCAACAAAGGATATATAACAAAGTATTGAGATGAACTTTTGTTATTGACCAAATATTTATTTTCCACCATAATTTGCAAATAAATTCTTTAAAAATCAGACAATGTGATTTTTCTGGATTTGTTTTCTCATTTTGTCTCTCATAGTTGAGGTCTACCTATGATGTCAATTACAGGCCTCTCTCATCTTTTTAAGTGGGAGAACTTGCATAATTGGTGGCTGACTAAATACTTTTTTCCCCACTGTAGTTGGCACTTGTTTTGCTTAGTTTGTATTGCCCCCCATTTGACTCTCACCCAGATGGACATGGCTTGTCAGGACTCCCCCTCCATTCTGCAGAAAATTCCCAGTTGCGCTAAAGCGTGCCTATTTTCCTCCCCCCCCCCTTCTCAGGTTATTTGGGAGCCCCCTTTGCAAAAAGGGTTCTCTATTTGCTGCTGTTTTATATTATCCATGTGGATTACACGTTACCTGTTTAACATAGTAACATAGTTTATAAGGCCAAAAAAAGACATCTGTCCATCCAGTTCGGCCTGTTTTCCTACAAGTTGATCCAGAGGAAGGCAAAAAAAACCCCTGTGAGGTAGAAGCCAATTTTCCCCACTTTAGGGAAAAAAATTCCTTCCCAACTCCAATCAGGCAATCAGAATTACTCCCTGGATCAACGACCCATCTCTAGTAACTATAACCTGCAATATTATTACCCTCCAGAAATACATCCAGGCCCCTCTTGAACTCTTTGAGTGAACTTACCATCACCACCTCCTCAGGCAGAGAATTTCATAGTCTCACTGCTCTTACCGTAAAGAATCCTCTTCTATGTTTGTGTACAAACCTTCTTTCCTCCAGACGCAGAGGATGTCCCCTCGTCACAGTCCTGGGGATAAATAGATCATGGGAGAGATCTCTGTACTGACCTCTGATATATTTATACATAGTTATTAGATCTCCCCTCAGTCGTCTTTTTTCTAAAGTGAATAACCCTAATTTTGATAATCTTTCTGGGTACTGTAGTCCACCCATTCCAGTTATTACTTTAGTTGCCCTCCTCTGAACCCTCACCAGCTCTGCTATGTCTGCCTTGTTCACAGGAGCCCAGAACTGTACACAGTACTCCATGTGTGGTCTGACTAGTGATTTGTAAAGTGGCAGGACTATGTTCTCATCACGGGCATCTATGCCTCTTTTGATGCAACCCATTATCTTATTGGCCTTGGCAGCAGCTGTCTGACACTGGTTTCTACAGCTTAGTTTGCTGTTCACTAAAATTCCTAGGTCCTTTTCCATGTCAGAGTTACCTAATATTTTACCATTTAGTATGTTCTGGTGACTTGCATTATTCCTTCCCATATGAATAACCTTACATTTGTCAGTGTTAAACCTCATGTGCCACTTCTCTGCCCAAGCCTCCAGTCTATCCAGATCCATCTGTAGCAGTGTACTGTCCTCTTCAGTGTTAATTACTTTACACAGTTTAGTATCATCTGCAAAAAATGATATTTTACTGTGCAAGCTTTCTACAAGATCATTAATAAATATATTGAAGAGAATAGGGCCCAATACTGACCCCTGTGGTACCCCACTAGTGACAGTGACCCAATCTGAATATGTTACCCTTTGTTTTCTATCACTGAGCCAGTTACTTACCCACATACAGACATTTTCTCCCAGGCCAAGCATTCTCATTTTATATACTAACCTTTTATGTGGTACCGTGTCAAATGCTTTGGAGAAGTCCAGATATACGACATCCATTGATTCGCCGCGGTCCAGTCTACCTCCTCATAGAAACTGATTAAATTAGTTTGACATGACCGATCCCTCATGAAGCCATGCTGATATGGATTTATTTGCTTATTTTCATTGAGGTACTCCAAGATAGCATCTCTTAGAAAACCCTCAAACAGTTTACCCACGACAGGATGTTAAACTTACCGGCCTATAGTTCCCAGGCTCTGTTTTTGGACCCTTTTTGAATATTGGCACCACATTTGCTATATGCCAATCCTGTGGAACACTCCCTGTCAGTATAGAGTCCTTAAATATCAGAAATAAGGGTCTGGCAATGACATTACTTAATTCTCTTAGGATACGGGGGTGTATGCCGTCCGGTCCTGGCGATTTGTCTATTTTAATCTTTTTAAGACGCAACTCTACTTCTTGGGTCAGACAGGGCATTTTTAATGGGGAATTTACTTTTATATTCTGCATTTCATCTGACAGGTTATTTTCCTCAGTTAATACAGTGGAGAAAAAGATATTTAGTAGCTTTGCTTTCTCCTCATCGCTCTCTGCAACTCCCCCCCTCATTACTCTGTAAGGGGCCGACACCTTCAGGTTTATACTTTTTACCATTTATATAATTAAAGAACATTTTAGGGTTAGTTTTAATCTCTTTGGCGATTAATCTCACGGTCTCTAGTTTGGCTGTTTTTATTTGTCTTTTACATATTCTATTTTTTTCCTTATAGTTTTTCAATGCTTCCTCGCTCCCCTCCTGTTTTAGTGATTTAAATGCTTTCTGTTTGTCATTTATTGCTTTCTTTACAGCTCTATTTATCCACATTGGTTTTTTCTTGTTCCTTAACCTTTTATTCCCATAAGGTATGTACCTCTCACAATTAGATATTAGGATGCTTTTAAAAATATCCCATTTTGTGGCTGTATTTTTATTTTTGAGGACTTTGTCCCAGTTAGTTAGGCCTATGGCCTCTCTTAGTTGACTAAATTTAGCTTTTTTGAAGTTTGGTATTTTTGTTCCTCCCTAAAGAGACGCTCTTTTGAATGACAGTTGGAAGTTTATTATATTATGGTCACTATTTCCCAGGTGTCCCCCGACCTGCACATCTGTTATTCTGTCAGGTCTATTGGTTAATACTAAGTCCAGTATGGCCGTCCCTCTAGTCGGGTCCTGAACCAGTTGGTAAAGGTAATTGTCTGGTTATTTCCAAGAACCTGTTTCCTTTATGAGATATACAGGTTTCAGTTTCCCAGTCTATATCTGGGTAGTTGAAATCCCCCATAATGACCTCGTTATGTTTTGTCGCCTGGTCTATTTCATTTAGAAGTAGATTTTCTGTCGACTCTGGTATCTTAGGTGGTTTATAATAAAGTCCTATTAGTATTTTATTATTGTTTTTGGCTCCATTTATTTCTACCCACAGTGACTCCACATGTTCATGTTCCTCACTTATATCTTCCCACAGTGTGGGCTTTAGACAGGACTTTACATAAAGGCAGACCCCTCCCCCTCTCCGGTTTTGGCAATCCTTTCTAAACAGACTGTAACCCTGTACGTTGACTGCCCAGTCATAGGTATCATCCAGCCATGTCTCAGTTACTCCCACTATGTCATAGTCCTCCTCACACATCACTAATTCCAGTTCACCTGTTTTATTAGTCAGGCTTCTGGCATTAGTGTACATACAGTTAAAAGATTTATATATATTTTTTTTCCCCTACAACTTTCCTTCTGCACTGTTCTAGTACCTCCTTCCATTCCATCTTCTAAACGGTACATTTTATATAAATACATTCTATTAGTAATAATATTGGTATGGCTATATCTAACTATACAAACTACATTTGTGAGATGGGAATACCCCTTTAATGGGCACCATAGTTGGCTGATGACTACTGTATTATTCAGCAGACACATGATCACAGACCTCTAACTCCTCAGATGTCATGGTCCATTGTGACCATAGCATCTGAGAGTCATTTATTGAATGCAAGCTACTCCCAGTGAATTCATGCTCAGCATTGACAACATCACTGTTCAGTAGCTATGACAGCCACAAGCCTTCTGAAGACTAGCAGGCTTACCATAGTACAGTAAAAAAGTTTTAAAAAATATAAAAAAAATAAAAAATACCACTCCTTCCACAAAATTAAAATAAAAATACATAAACAAATTAAAAAAAGAAATATCATGGGCACCGCTGCGTGCGAAAATGCCCTTACTATTAAAATATAAAAATATTTATATCATACAGAAAATGGTGAAATCGGAAAAAAAATAAGTCTGATTCACTGTTTTTTTTGTCACTTTGCCTCCCACAAAAAAATGAATCAAAATGGTTGAAAAGTCATAACCTCCCCAAAATGGTATCAATGAAAACTACAGGTCACCCTACAAAAAAATTAGCCCCATACAACTCTGTACACATAAAAATAAAAACATGAGGATAAGAATATGGTAATGCAAAGAAAAACATCTTTTTTTCCAAAGTTTTTTTTTTCAGTATTAATATGCAAACACATATGACCTCATTTGGCCATGTGAATGGAAAAAATATAAAAGTTATGGCTTTGGGAAGGTTGGGAGTAAAAAACAAAAACGAAAAAAATCACCCAGTTCTGAATAGAAGTTATTAGTAAAGCATTGTATATTTAGTTATTCCTGTGTATCCATAGACCTATCATCATCTGCATTTTCATTTTCCTCAAAAAAAACAAAACAAAAAACATGTTTCACTGTTAAACCTCATACAAACCAATTAATGTTCAACAAAGTTTTATATAAATCAAAATGTGCACTGAAAACATAATAAACCTTTTGACAATACCTTTGAG
The DNA here is from genome assembly GCA_900303285.1 of Rhinella marina. NCBI lineage: Eukaryota > Metazoa > Chordata > Amphibia > Anura > Bufonidae > Rhinella > Rhinella marina. The sequence continues at coordinate 63,142 of ONZH01013984.1, read as the reverse complement.
AGATGAACAACATTATATTCCTCTTACATTTTGCTACTTTCGATTGCTGGTTGGATATTGTTTTTTTTTCCCCCCCATTTGTAATGTTTCCAGGCAGCCAGCCATGTTTGATTTTTGACATTTGTTGCTAGAATGTTGCAGATAGAGATCCTTGTTTTATTATTGAATGTTCCAATAGTCCTAATACGGCTATTTCCAATAGTCCTAATACGGCTATTTTAATGGAAAATGTATATGGTATGTCTTATGGAAAAAAGGGAAGAAAAACTAAACTGAAAAAAAAAAAAAATTGGGCCAGCCCATATGCAGTTAATGTTGCTTCTAGTGAATTTAAAGATAGGCTTAAAAAAATCTTATAATTAAAATGGAAACTACATTTGTAACAATGTCTACTCCAGAAGCCAGGCAAAGAGGTAGGAGAAGGCGTAGCCTGACAAGTTCACCTATTCTGGAGCAGAGGCAGAAGGAGTCTTAGCTTGAAAACCAAGCAGTAAGATTTGTGCTCTATTTAAATTCTGTTGTGGGACTCCTCTATGCTATCTATTAACGCTTGGTTGTTGTGTGTGCTAGATTTCTCTGTATATTTTGTGACTATTATTGTTGGTTATTGTTAGTGTTGAGCGAAGCGATCTTCGGATGCTTCAACCGAAGTCGCTTCGTTCAAAAATTCGGAATAATACTATATGGAGAATCATCTCTGTATGGTGTTAGAATGTATTGGCTCTGATGAGCCGAAGTTCGTTATTCATGAAGGCGCGTGTGACTTCGGTAGTTGATTTTTAAAGTGGAAAACCACTATAAAACTTAACACTGAACTCAGCTTCGGTTCCAACTAGTACTGAGCTGAGCTGGGTAGCTAGTCCAATATCTGGCAGTGGATATCCAGTTTGCTGGACAGGTGAACTGCATTCCATCAGTTCCATCACAGCATCCTTCCATGAATGGTTAGGGGAGATCAGATGGCTTTATATATGTACAGTTAGGGCCAGAAATATTTGGACAGTGACACAAGTTTTGTTATTTTAGCTGTTTACTAAAACATGTTCAGAAATACAATTATATATATATAATATGGGCTGAAAGTGCACACTCCCAGCTGCAATATGAGAGTTTCCACATCCAAATCGGAGAAAGGGTTTAGGAATCATAGCTCTGTAATGCATAGCCTCCTCTTTTTCAAGGGACCAAAAGTAATTGGACAATGGACTCTAAGGGCTGCAATTAACTCTGAAGGCGTCTCTCTCGTAAACCTGTAATCAATGAAGTAGTTAAAAGGTCTGGGGTTGATTCCAGGTGTGTGGTTTTGCATTTGGAAGCTGTTGCTGTGACCAGACAACATGCGGTCAAAGGAACTCTCAATTGAGGTGAAGCAGAACATCCTGAGGCTGAAAAAAAAGAAAAAATCCATCAGAGAGATAGCAGACATGCTTGGAGTAGCAAAATCAACAGTCGGGTACATTCTGAGAAAAAAGGAATTGACTGGTGAGCTTGGGAACTCAAAAAGGCCTGGGCGTCCACGGATGACAACAGTGGTGGATGATCGCCGCATACTTTCTTTGGTGAAGAAGAACCCGTTCACAACATCAACTGAAGTCCAGAACACTCTCAGTGAAGTAGGTGTATCTGTCTCTAAGTCAACAGTAAAGAGAAGACTCCATGAAAGTAAATACAAAGGGTTCACATCTAGATGCAAACCATTCATCAATTCCAAAAATAGACAGGCCAGAGTTAAATTTGCTGAAAAACACCTCAAGAAGCCAGCTCAGTTCTGGAAAAGTATTCTATGGACAGATGAGACAAAGATCAACCTGTACCAGAATGATGGGAAGAAAAAAGTTTGGAGAAGAAAGGGAACGGCACATGATCCAAGGCACACCACATCCTCTGTAAAACATGGTGGAGGCAACATGATGGCATGGGCATGCATGGCTTTCAATGGCACTGGGTCACTTGTGTTTATTGATGACATAACAGCAGACAAGAGTAGCCGGATGAATTCTGAAGTGTACCGGGATATACTTTCAGCCCAGATTCAGCCAAATGCTGCCAAGTTGATCGGACGGCGCTTCATAGTACAGATGGACAATGACCCCAAGCATACAGCCAAAGCTACCCAGGAGTTCATGAGTGCAAAAAAGTGGAACATTCTGCAATGGCCAAGTCAATCACCAGATCTTAACCCAATTGAGCATGCATTTCACTTGCTCAAATCCAGACTTAAGACGGAAAGACCCACAAACAAGCAAGACCTGAAGGCTGCGGCTGTAAAGGCCTGGCAAAGCATTAAGAAGGAGGAAACCCAGCGTTTGGTGATGTCCATGGGTTCCAGACTTAAGGCAGTGATTGCCTCCAAAGGATTCGCAACAAAATATTGAAAATAAAAATATTTTGTTTGGGTTATGTTTATTTGTCCAATTACTTTTGAGCTCCTAAAATGTGGAGTGTTTGTAAAGAAATGTGTACAATTCCTACATTTTCTATCAGATATTTTTGTTCAACCCTTCAAATTAAACGTTACAATCTGCACTTGAATTCTGTTGTAGAGGTTTCATTTCAAATCCAATGTGGTGGCATGCAGAGCCCAACTCGCGAAAATTGTGTCACTGTCCAAATATTTCTGGCCCTAACTGTATGGAAGCAGAGATATTCTGAGGCAAAGAGGTAGTCATGCTTCTCCAAATGTACTGGGTCATTCTACAGAATACTGATTTGATAAATACCAATATACTTCCCTTCCTGAAGGATGGAAAAATTTCATCTCATATAATTCCCTTTATATCAGAAATGAATTTGGTAGCCAGAGAAATATGAGCTATAGGTTCAGTCCTTCTAATGTAAATGCTATCACCCAGATGAATAAATATAAAGGGCAAATTTGGGTTTTCCTGGAAAGAAATGCAAGATTTTCTTCTAAGCTGTTAATATAGGATATGCTGAAAGCATTTATTAGGGGACCATTCTTTGCTACAGACCAATCACAAAGGAAGGCGTATAGGTCACCAAAGGAAAGGGATAAAAATCATCTTGATAAATTTAAACAGGATTATAAATCTAGGTGCTGGAGAGAAGTTGTTAAAGAACACAACTGGACTCTGACATAGAAGGCAAATTAAATAACTTGAATATACCTGAAGCTTATTGTTAGCATCCATTGTATACATAGGGGGGGATTTATTATGAGAATATCTGAGGTCAGTTTTGCATGAGTCTGTGTTGGAACACTTTATGCCACTTTTATCAAATGTCACAGGTTGTTTGATAAATTTGGTTTGTCATTAAACCTAACACTTCTGTCTAGAAAAGCTGCTCCAGTTTTCCTACTCCACCCTCCTCCTGGAGCGAGATTGCAACTTTTTAAAAAAAGTCTCAATGATAAATCTGGAGTAACATAGCTAACCACACCCAATTTTCCACCCATATTACAAAACTGGAGTGAGTGAGTGAGTGAGTGAGTGGAGTGGGCACTTTTGCCCAAGTGCATGTAAAAAGTCGCAAATGTTTGCACAAGCATCAAGAGCAAAAAAGTTGCAAAAGCCCTATTTTGCGACTTTTAGACACCAGAATGCTGGAGTGAAGTTATGATAAATCAGGGCCATAGACTGTAATTCTGAGTCACTAGCAGTTATAACATCCATCAAGAATAAACTTGAGGAGATCATTAATGGCCGGCAACCTTTGGCACTCTAGTTGTATTGAAACTACAACTCTCACCATGAACACTTGCTGGGCTGTTCTTATAACTACCATAGAAGTGAATGGTGCATTCTGGAAGTTGTATTTTTTTTTTTAATATTTCTTTATTGACGATCAGGATACATACAGGCATACCGAACACTTTTCACAAATAGAAGTGTAGCATAGCATGGATGAATAAAGACATCATAACAACAAACCTGATCATTATTTTTCACATTTTCTTCCCTTCCCCCCAAAAAAAACCACCCCTCCCCCAACATAACTTCCTCACCTACTAACCTTAAAGTGAGCTCCGTGGATTTTACCTACTCATCTAACACCAGAGAAGATGCCTCCAGTTACACCTGCAGCTTCCCCAGCTTATTTCCAATCTGAGCCTCCAGATACCATTTCGTCTGGACAAAAGATTGCATCAATTCTTTTATCTCTCCTGTATACATAACTTCTTCAATAAACTTCCTCCATTTCTTGATGAATTTGCCCACTGCTTTTTCTTTATTAGTCTCCGTGTCAAGTCTTTCCATATACAGTAAATGTTTCATTAGACCTAATACCTCCTCCCATTCCGGGACTACCGGCTCCAACCAGTGTTTCAGCAGGCTTTTTTTTACCGCCATCAGTAAGATATGGACCCCTTTTTCCTTCACGAACGATGAGGCCATATCTTCCTGATCCTTAGGAACATAATGGAATATGCACTGCAATGGCTTAGGTGCCACCTCTACTTTCCATATCTGATTTATCAATTGAAGTGCTGTACTCCATATGCTCCGTAAGTTAGGACAGTCCCAAAGACAGTGCAATAAAGATGCTTTATTCTGACCACATTTGGGGCAAGCCCTTAGGTAATGGGCTGGAGCCTCTTTATATGAAAAATCAAATGCATAGGTCGCCTTATGCAGGATTTTTAGCTGGGTTTCCCTCCAATTCTCCACCAGAACGGCTTGTCGCACACACTCCATTCCCTCTCTCAGTTTTTTAGTCAAATCCACTTCCTCCACTTCCCTAAGCCAATTTTTAAAAGTATCTGTTACCAAGCCCATTGATTGTATCCCATGCATTCTACGGTAAATATCGGATAGTGGCAATGAGGACTTATCAGATCCCAGCAACCCCCTGAACCAAGTCAATCTAATATCTTCTCCCAGAGACTTAGATAGCCCCAGGCAGTACGACCGTAATTGTTGATAAGGGAGATAGTGAGCTGAGGATAGCTGATATTTCACTCTAAGATCCTCCCATGACAACAAGAATTGACCTGAGGAATCCAATGTATCCTGCAACACTTTTATCCCCTGCTGTCTCCATCTCTCGTACATTTTATTGTTTTGACCCTGCTGAAAGGCTGGCAAAGTCCACAAAGGCATTCACGGGGAAAGATAAATGGGGAGTTTATATATTTTTCTGACTTCTTTCCATGCTATCACTGTATCACTCAGCAGTATACTATGTTTCACTCCAACCGGCATATCTTTCCATTTTGTATGCAATAATGCAGACAAGGCCCATGGGCTCGCCAACTCTCTTTCTAAACAGAAATCAGAAAAATACGATGTCCCCCAGTACCAATCCTTCACATGTCTAAACAGGGCTGCTAAATTATAAAGCCTAATATTAGGCAATTGCAGACTTCCTTCCCACTTTAACATGCATAGCTTTTTGTAAGCTATACAAGGCCTTTTTCCTCTCCACAAAAAGGTAGTGAATGCAGATTGCAGTTTCATATGATCAGTGTGTTTAAGCAGCATGGGTATAGTCTGCATCGGGTATAATAATCTCGAAAAACTAATCATTTTGACCAGTTGAGCCCTCCCACTCAGGGATAGTGGCAAGTCTTTCCAAGCCGTCAGTTCCCTAATAATTTTCTGGATCAGAGGGGGGTAATTTAAGGTATACAACGATGATGGAGACCTCCCAATTTTTATTCCCAAATAGGTCAAATAATTTGTGGAAACTCCTACTGCCAACCCAGTAGTGGAAGCCAAAGACTGATTTCCTAAAAACATCATCTGACTCTTTTGGTCATTGATCTTATAGCCCGTAATCGTTTCATAATAATGGAAGGTGTCCAATACCAACTGAATGTGCTTTTCTGGATCCCGCAAGTATAATAACAAGTCATCTGCAAAACAGGTCAACTTCAACCTTTTATTCCCTATCGGGATACCCTCATATATGTCCGTTTGTAAAAGCAATTGCACCAACGGCTCCAGGGCCAAGTTGAACAAGAGGGGGGATAAAGGACATCCCTGGCGTGTCCCCTTCTCTAGATTTATAACCCCTGATAAGAAGCCTGGCACCCACACCCTTTCTTTAGGAGCACTATATATGCTTTTTAGATAATTTCGGAACGACCCCACCAAGCCAAATCTATCTAGAACCTCCTCCATCCACTTCCAATTAACATTATCGAAAGCCTTTCCTGTTGCCACCACTCTCGCTCTATGTTCCCGAGTACGTCTGTCTTCCTGCTCATGGTGGACTCTATTAAAATCCCCTGCTACCAGTAATTGACTATTACTTTCTTGAATAATCAGGCTTTCTAATTTGGCATAAAAACCCTGCTGCATTGTGTTTGGAGCGTATACATTAAATAAAGTTAAAGGGCCAGATGGCACCTTTATATCTACTTTCAGCAACCTCCCCTCCTCATCCGTCATCATGTTCCCCATCGAGACCTGTAGTTTTTTTGTGAAAAAGTATAATCACCCCAGCCTTTTTCCCCAGAGAAGGGGAGCCCAACACCTGACCCACCCAGAGTCATTTAAGCCTCCAGAAGTCTCCCTTCTCAAGGTGTGTCTCCTGTAGAAGAGCAATGTCCGCTCCCAACTTTTTTAGATGTCTCAGAATCATCATGCGCTTGTGTGGCGAGCGCAGCCCCTTCACATTCCATGTGATAATTCTCATGGTTTGTGTAACACACTTGGCTTCTCAGGAGGCACACCTTCCCCCACTGAATATAAGCATCTGTCTGGCCTTCCCCTAATTGTAGAAATCACACGGAGCTCACTAATACAACCCCCTTGTCCCCCCCCTTCCCCAACACCCTAACAGTAAATACAAACAACGTCTGTGTATATTGTGACTAAACTTTTTTCGCACTCCCCATGGTGCCGCCGTTGCCATCACAACACCAGGTAACCATCTATTACTTCTATTTTTCTTCTGTACTATCATCTCCTTCTCCCTGACTCTTCTGTAAGACCTGCTCCTTGCCCATTAACCTATAACATAGCAATCAATTCCAGAAATCAACCGGTATCTCCTCTTAAAACTCCTCACCACATAATATAACCCATTACAGAGGGTTGTATCAGCTTACGTGTCCTCCGAAAAGTGTAACATATCTCAGTCCCAAGACGTTCTATATTCCTGAGAATCCTCAGTGGCCCGAGATGTAAAAGCAGGTCTGGCAGGGCTTCCTCTATGCGCCGCAGCTTGTCGATGACCTCTTGCCAAGGGACTTCCTCTTCGCGGTGTACGCTGCTGGGACGGTGAAACACAATCTTCCTGGACGAGCGCCTCTATCGCTTCCTTCAGTGACAGGTAAGTGTCCGTGCAGCCATCAGCTCGGAAAACCCGCAAGGTGGCCGGGTAAATCAGCGCAAACTTGGTTCTCTTGTTGACCAACTCCGAGCACACATGTGAAACTCCGAGCACACCACCTCTGCCGAGTTTTCATTAAACAAAAGTACTTTATGACCGCGGATCATCAGCGGACGGTCAAGTCGCCGGTATGTTCTGATAATAGCTTCTTTAGCAGCATAATTCAGGTATTTAGCTATAGCTGGTCGCGGCCTGTTTCCTTGGTCTTCCACTCTCGGAGGCCCTATCCGGTGGGCCCTCTCCACTGTATGTGCACCTTGCAAGCCCAAGACCTGAGGGACCTCCACCGCAAAGATCTGCGTTAGCTGAGTGATCCCAATTGATTCTGACAGTCCCACAATGCATAAGTTGCTCCTCCTGGAGCGGTTTTCCAGGTCCTCCACTTTTTCTTTAAGGGCCTGGTTAGCACGGAGAACCTCGCGTATTTGGGTATGGGCTTTCTCCATCTCATCCTCTATCAGGCCTATACGATGTTCCATCTCATGGATTTTGGAAGTATGTTGCGCCACATCTCTTTGTAGCTGCTGCAAGGCCGCGGCGACCATGGCCTCCAACGTGGATTTAATATCGGGCGCCAGCAACTTAGCAACCTCCACCGCCATAGTCTTGCAGGAAATTGTAAGGTCCGGGTCTTGAGAATGTTGAAAAGCCTCTCCGTCTGAGGCCTCCGCGGAGTCTTCCGACTGGCGGGACGGTGGTTGTGAGGATGATCGTGTGAGCCTCTGTTGCACTTTCCCTTGCGTGGACGCCATCTTGCCCTTGGCCTGCTTCTCCTCACGAGGCGGGAGCGCGGGTTGCGATGTCAAGGGGCCGCCTTTTAACAGGTATTTATCCATATATCACCTCCTGGCAAACCAGGGAGGTGAGTGAAGAGGGGGATATTACCCCTTATAGGCGGCTAAGCCCGGTAGGTGAGTCAAGGGATCCGGAGCTCCTAAACACCGCTCCTCACATGTGCGCGCTGGAACCGGAAGTCTCTGGAAGTTGTATTTTCACAGGAGCTGGAGTGCCAATGGTTGCAGATCCCTGAACTAGACTATGGCACAAGAATCTGGAAGCAAATGCACAGAGCACTATACAAAAAAAAAACATGGAGACTCTGAAATTTTAAAGAAAGGATATCCAGTCAAAAGCTAGTTCCTGAATAAACTAGGCTAAGCAAGTTGCTAATATGAAACAGATTCAGGAATAAGACACTTGCATACCAACTTCCTCAAACAGGTAGGGATCCATCAACAAGGAATTCCTAGTTGCTCATAATAAGGGTTTACTTTTCATTTTAGTTACAGTGGGCTCACATTTGCTGCCTTTTTCTATTACAGTAACAGACATAATTATTTCAGAACTCAGAAAGTTATATTAGTAAGATCATGTTTTCACCCTGACAACTTAGTCCTGAGAATTGCAATACTCAATTAAAAGTAATCAGCCATCACATTGCCAGCATACAAAAGCAGATTATAAACCCACAGGGTTGATATATTAAAAAATCAATCAGGGTATCTGAGAAAGTACACCTATCCATACAAACCAAATAAACAACCTGACACTAAAAACATATGCATTACATGGATTCAAAATTGAAATCAAACTATTACTATTCTTCCTATTTTCTTCAACATTGTAAATGCTTTTTATATGTTATGGCACAAAAATATGTAGCTGAGGTACACAAACTAGTTGGTCAGACTCTTACATGGTTTGGTCTAGGAAAACAGTGATCTGTCCAAGAATTACTCTGCTGCTGTTCTGTAACCTAGGGAACACAGCTTTAAATAGTTCAACCATTTACCAACTACATAAAAGAGACTGTTACCTTAGATGTTTCTCTTCCTGAATTACCCACAACCAAATATTTTAACCACTTAAAGGGGTTCTCCAGGAATTAAGAACACACAGCAGCACAAGTTACTTCACAACACTGAGGTAAAGAGCCGCCGCAGCCTCCTTTCTGCTATGCTTGTCAGGGTTTATGATCCTGAATACAGTTTAATATGATCTTCAGCTGAATATCCATAGGAATGGAGTTCATGAGGGACATCAAGTATACATGGGTCCAAATCCTGAAGGTATAGAGTTCTGGCAAAGGGAGGACAGAACAATCTCAAAATCTTATATATATATCAGTTTTCCACACAGAGATCTCTACAAATCTGTACAGTTGGTCAACTCTGTGAATGTACTGGTCAGCAGAAGGCATGTCAGACATCCAACATGTTGAGATAAGAAACCAGACAGCAGTGATAAACATTTTAAATAAGTAGGAGGATGGTCAGACAGAGTTGGTCAGTGAGAGTGCAACTTGTAATCCCATCTGTGAAATATCCTCTGTACCTACCAATGAAGGGTCTGCTGTGCTGGTGTGCTGCATCCCATTCACTGTTTACTGATGCTCAGTGGTGTCCTGGCTACCTGCTGTGATGGGAACTGCAGGATGGTCCCATTCAAGTGAGTGCGGTCAGCTGCAGCTCCCAATATAGCCATGTGGCTGGAAGCTCTAATATACAGGGAAAATTTAGTAGAGGACACAGCGCTACACCAGCATTGATCATAAACTAATGGCATATCCAAATGATAAGCCATCATTTTATAAGATAGGAATAGCACTTTATTTTCCAGACACAGGTTAATCACTACACTGACATGAATAATCACGGATTTCATTATGTAAAATATAAAGTTAAGTAACAAAGTATATAACTGTACTTGTGCAACATGCCATGGGCGGGAGTAGGGCAGAGGACAGGAGTGATGATAGCAATGAAGGAGGTAGTAGTTATGGTGGCAGTCATCACACCAGTGCTCCCTGGGGCCATGGAGTCATGGGAAGGGTGCATATTTTCTTCTGGGCATTTCCTGGATTTGGGGTTCCTCTCCGGTATTAGGTGGGGTGCTCATGGTGTAGATGAGTTTTGAGGTACAAGGAAGAGGACCAGAATAGTTAGCCACTGCACAATACATTGAGGTGGCAATGTAGGTATTGGTGCAAACAGTTTACTGTACTTTACTGAGTCTATAAGGCAGTTCACACAGGCACTTTCAAACATGAGCACCGTCTTTACAGGTGGCCTAAAAACATTTCCTAAAGGGCTTTGTGTATGGCAGGTTATGTAGTTTAGTAGTCTCCCCTGAGTCTTTCTACAGATAAACAATGTTGTCTCTCTCATCCAGCCAAAAGGGTGCAATTTCTCTCTTTCAATAATTCTGTTTCTCTATGCTTACAAATGTGCCACTACAATGCCGAGCTCTAATTTCTTGTTTAGCCAGTATTTCTGCAGTGTCCTCAGTGGGGCAGTTCTGTAACAGATGGCTCGTCTGCTAAGAGTGGTAGGGGACCTGAAGCTTATACTAGAGATGAGCGAATCGAAGCTGACGAAGTGGAATTTGTTACAAATTTCATGGAAAATTCGATTCACAACGAAAGCGAATTTCATGGCGATTCGTAGTAACGATTTCCCCCCCCCCCCCCCTAAAATGGCCTCAAGCACATGGCATGACATAGGGGAAGGATTTCTGGGGCAAAGAAGTAAACACCCACAATGCGATCACATGCAGACATGTAGCCAATTAGCAGCCAGCCAGGTCCTGTGATGTCACAGCCCTATAAATAGCTCTGCAGCGCTGGAATCCGCCATTTGCTATTGATTTTAGACCAAAGACAGACATCAGGAGAAATAGGGCAAGTGTAAGAAAAACTAAAGAAAAGAAATGAGGAGATCAGGGATAGATAAACTGAATTGCAGGGATAGGAGAGGGACGATTTCTAGACAGAATCCATATGGGATTATCAGGCAGTGAAATCGCTATTTTGGTACACTGAGCAGCAATGAGTGGGCATAGGGGTTAGCCTGTTATACAGCACTGCACTCTGTTCTAAAGGCTGTTTTGGGGTGCTTTATTCAAAGAAGCACCACTAGTGTCGCTTTTTGCAGTGCAGTAAGAGGGTAAGAGCCTTGTTTGGGGTACATTTAAAAAAAAAAAATAATAAAAATAATAATTAAAAAAAAAAAAATAATAAATATCCTAGTCAGTGAAGTTGACTTGCCAAAAAAACAGTGAATCCGTGTTTGTGGGGTTGTTAGTTTTAAATAACTATTTGCGTCGTTATTCGCCATCCAAACAGAAAAGCGAGATATAGTGCTAACGTAGTCAGTGAAGTTGACTTGCCAAACAAACAGTGAATCCGTGTTTGTGGGTTTGTTCATTTAAAATAACTATTTGCGGCGTTATTCGCCATCCAAACAGAACAGCGTGATATTGTGCTAACGTAGTCAGTGAAGTTGACTTGCCAAAAAAACTGTGAATCCCTGTTTGTGGGGTTGTTAGTTTTAAATAACTATTTGCAGCGTCAGTCGCCATAGAAAAAGAAAATCGTCATATAGTGTGTAGTGCTGTGCAGTAACCCATTGTACTGCAGTTCAGCAACCCATTGTTAACCCACTCTGTGGGTGACGGTATTTCTTAAAGAAATAGTTAAGCAGTTGTGCAAGGCAGTGAGCAAAGTATATTTTTTGGGGGGATTCTTAATTTCCTTTTATTTTAAATATTTTTATCAAACAGTATGTCAGACATAGGGGTTACAGGCCCTTCACAGGGGAGGGGCAGTGGCACAAATGTTTCTGGAATAGGCACAGGTCTCAGCAGAGGAAGGGGACGTGGTATTAGGGGTCACTTGGTGAGGCCAGAGCTACCGGTGTCATCTAGTGGTCGTGTGTTGACCACCAACCCAGATGTTCTTGAATGGTTGACTCGGTCATCTACTTCCTCCCAGATGACATGTGAAACCCCCAGCCAAGAGTTGGTGGGTTCGTCAGACACAACCCTTAGTTGGCATGGGCCCGGAACAGCTCCAGCGCCCTCACCTGTCCTCAACCTGCCTCTGTCCTTTTCGGTTCCCTCAACCAAAGAAGTACTATATGCTATGGGCTCTGCGCCACTATACAGCGAGGACGAACTACTTGAGGACAGTCAGCAGCTACTTGAAAGCCAAGAGGTGGGGCAGAAATCCGCTCCTTGCAGTAGGCGGTCAAGTACTGATGAGGAGAGTGTAGTGGGAGGTGATGTTGAGAGCGGTCAGGCTTTGTACGCCGAGACAATTGAGGGGGACATTAGCGACGTGCAAACTGTAGTTGATGATGATGTAGCCCATCGCACTTGGGAGCCGGGTGAAGCAAGGGCTTCATCATCATTATCATCATCTGCAGACGAGACTGACAGCTTGCGCGTCAGGCAGCGGTGCAGGTAGCAAGTCGGTAGTGTGGCCATTAGTAAGCGGAGTGGCAGCAGTGCGAGGTCGGGAGCCAAACCAGCACGGGTTAGACCGCACTCTTCTCAGGTGCTTTCCGGCCTTGAAAAGAGTGGTGAAGGGGCTCAGCCAGGCAGTGGAGGTACCACTCAGTCAGTGCGGAGTGTTGGTGGTAAAATCGCCTACTCGGCAGTGTGGAATTTTTTTGTTAAGACGCCTGAGGAGGTGAACATGGCTATGTGTAGAATCTGTGGTCAGAAAGTGAAGCGTGGCCAGGGTGCTAATGTTGGCACCACGGCCCTGCGCCAACATATGCAGCGTCACCACAAAGTGGCCTGGGAGAACTGTGGCTCAGATGTGGCGGTCCAGTCGGCAGCAGCAAAAGCAGCATTACCCAGTGGCACACATCCCATTTTAGGCAGTCAAGGCTCCAGCACCTCTGCCGAAGAGAGCTGTCTGTCATTATCTACCGCTCCAGATGCTCCTGCTCCTCTTCCTCTTATTCCTTGCCACTCATTACGGCAGCAGTCGTTCACCGAGGCGATTGCAAAGAGACAGCAGTATGCGTCCAGCCATCCTACAGCGCAGAAGCTGACCATGCTCCTGTCCAAGTTGCTCGTGCTGCAGTCCCTCCCTTTTCAACTGGTGGACTCTGCACCATTCAGCGAAATGATGGCTTGTGCCGAGCCTAGGTGGAGAGTGCCAAGCCGTCATTTCTTTGCCAAAAAGTCAGTCCCAGCCCTGCACAAATATGTAGAAGAGAAGGTGGCCCAGTCCTTGAGCCTGTCGGTGTCTGCCAAAGTGCACGGCAGCGCCGACGTGTGGAGTTGCAACTACGGTCAGGGACAGTACATGTCCTTTACAGCCCACTGGGTCAATGTGCTTCCTGCCCAGCCACACGAGCAACTTGAACAGGTGACGCCGCTTTCTCCTCCTCTTTGTCAAACTGCTGATCCTGCGCTAATGTCCGGCTCCTTCTCCACCACCTCAGCCTCCACTGCAGGGCCAAGTCATAGTGCTCCTCCAGCATACCACATGTGCATGGCACGGCGGAGTCACGCAGTTCTACGCCTGGTTTGCCGGGGCGAACAAAGTCACACAGGGGAGGAACTGCTCCACATCATGAAAGAAGAAATCGATTGCTGGCTTTCTCCGCGACAACTAAAAATCGGAACCATGGTGACAGATAACGGAAAGAATATAGTGTCCATGCTGCGCCAAGGAGGGCTGAGCCATGGGCCCTGCATGGCGGACATATTTAATCTGGCTGTCAAATGGTTCCTCAAGTCTTATACCCAACTGCAAAACATTCTAAATATGGCCAGGAAACTTTGCATGCACTTCAGCCATTCCTACACCGCCAAGCACACCCTCCTTGAGCTGCAGCGGCAGAATGGCGTCCCCCAACATAGGCTGATATGTGACGTTTCCACCCGTTGGAATTCTACCCTCCATATGTTGGACAGACTGTACGAACAGAGTAAGGCCATAAACGATTTCTTAATGATCCAAGCGGACAGGAGTACTCCCCTGTGTAATTTTGATGTCAGCCAGTGGCAGCTCATGCCAAGCCTGCCGTTTGCTCAGGCCCTTTAAGGAGGCCACATTATTTGTCAGTCGCCAGGACTACGGTATGAGCAATGTCATTCCACTGCTTCATGTCCTGGAACAGATGCTGCAAAATCTTTCCGGTCAGGGTACTGGAGACGTGGAGACTGCATCTCACGGCTACATGAGTCCAGTGGGGGCTGAACTGGAGGAGGAGGAGGACATTGGAGCACAAGCATTTAGTGATTTTTCTACCCAGGTGACAGAAGAGGAGGAGCAGGAGCAGCCAGAGGAGGTAGAGGGAGATGAGGAAGATGAGGCAGATGACCCAGAGACACCATGGCAGTATACAGTGGAGATGGAGGCAGGGAGTCTCTCCAAGTCACTTGCGCAAATTGCCCGATGCACACTCACTTACTTACGTAGTGACAACCGAATATTCACCATACGGCTGAGGGATGACTTCTGGCTCTCCACCCTCTTGGACACTCGCTACCGGTCTAAAATGGGTACCTTTTTTTCACCTGCTGAGAGAGAGGACAAACTGAAGTACTATAGAGACATCCTATGTAGTCAGTTGGCTGCTGCCTATCTGCGTCGTCATCCATCCTCTCGCAGGTCTGACCGGGGGGTCCCTCAGCACTCACGTACCACTGCCACGGCTGCTGTGGGGGGTTCGGGGGTATAGGAGCAGTACCAGCTCCATCAGCAGCAACTTGAGTCTGGAGTCGCTGATGAGCAGCTTTCTTCACCCGCCAAGTGCGGAAAGTACTCACCAGCAGCGGCGGCAGCAGCAGCAGGTAGACCAGGAGCAGACCCTGAACCAGCAGGTGGTGGCCTACTTGGACAGCACCCTGCCACCCCACATTGAAGATCCGCTGGACTACTGGGCAGCCAAACTGGATTTGTGGCTGCAACTGGCTGAGTTTGCACTGGAGAAGCTGTCCTGCCTGGCTAGTAGTGTGGCATCAGAGCGGTTGTTCAGTGCGGCAGGGGCCATAGTTACCCCAAGGAGAACTTGCCTGTCCTTCCAAAATGTGGAAAGACTCACCTTTTTCAAGATGAATCAGGCGTGGATCAGCCAGGATTTCCACCCACCAACGCCTGATGCATCGGATTAGATCAGCCATGATGCGTCACCCAAACCTTGACAAATGAGACTGTATTCTTCAGGCTACCTGCCTCAGCCACTCTTATGATGCTGCCACCCGCCTGATGCCACAAATCTACCAGCTGCTCCTTCTACCACCCAGCAACCTTACCAGTGACTGGTATTGCCACCCACCTCTCCACCTCTATGCTAAGGCTACGCATTGTATGCTAAGGCGTACAAATTTGTATGCTAATGTGTACGCATTTGGACGCTAACGTGTACGTATTGTGTGCTAATGCGTACAAATTTGGTTAATTAGCATACTTTTACAAGCGAAAGGAGTAAAAGAGGAGAAGTCGCGATTCTGACCTTTTCCTATTAACCAGACACCCTCTTCCGAGCAGGGGGTGCCTGGTTTAGTCCCATTGACTAACATTATGCTCGAGTGCTCGGCCAGAGCACCCGAGCACACGAGCACAGAGGTGCTCGCTCAACACTACTCCCTATGCATTTTACTGCAAGGCACAGTGTTCTACACCACTATACATGCTCTCTGCAGCCCGGAAGTAGCCGTTTTTTAACGCGATTCGCAACAAATTTATTTGGATCAAAGCGAATCTTTTTGGAAAATTCGGCGAACCAGCCGAATCAAATTTTTTAAAATTTCGCTCATCTCTACTTATTACTAGTGTTGAGCGAGCATGCTCGGCCGAACTCGCTGTTCGGCCGAGCATGCCTACGCTCGGGTCCGCTCGGTGTTTGGCCGAACACCGAGTGTACTCGAGCGCAATGCTCGAGTCTCTTCCCCGCACTGTAATATTGATTTGTACGCTAATGCGTACGAATTTGTATGCTAATACGTACGCAAATTTTGTATACAAATTCAGTTAATTAGCATACTTTTACGAGTGACAGGAGTAAAAGAAGAGAAGTCGCGATTCTGACCTTTTTCTATTAACCAGAAACCCTCCCCTCTTCCGAGCGGCGGGTGCCTGGTTTAGTCCCATTGACTAACATTATGCTCAGGTGCTTGGTCGAGCACTCGAGCAACCCCTAGTGCTCGGCCAGAGCACCCGAGCTTAGGAGCACAGAGGTGCTCGCTCAACACTACTTATTACCCTAGCCACAATGCAGTGAAGTAATAAACAGGCATATATGTGTTACCTTTTCACTGGCTTGTATTGTCCAGCACTCTCCCTTTACAATGGCTTCTTTATCTTCCCTTAAGTTTAGTTTCTCTTTCTCAGAAATTGTTTTAGCTCACAGGCTGCTGTATCTGTTTTCTTCTTGCTGCTTGCTAAGTCTGCAGTTGCTCTCTCTCTAGAAGACTCTCCAACTCCACATTAAATCCTCACACTGCACAGTCACTAACTACACATGACTAAGGTATTGGGTAGTCTGCTCGCTCTGGCCCTACCTTTCCTATTTCTTTAAACCAACCCCAAATAAGAGCCATACACATTATTCGGATTAAAACGGCCACAGCAGCCGTATTTATTAATAAAACATAAATAACAACAACATATTATACCAAAACAACCCACATCCTCCTTAAGTAAACTGACGAGGGAGGTCCTAGAAGCCCAAAATAACCAGGAATGTATAAACTCTATAACAGGGCAACTCCATCTTGCCCCCAGCCGATGAGCGCCAGCTCGGAGGCACCTTAAAAATGATGGACGCCCACTTATACCAACATCCTGATTGTTCCCCAATGGGAGTCCAGCCCGTGGGGCCCTCCCATTCCAACTTACCACCATCTCCGCCAACTTCTAGGACCTCCCCCCGCCACCAACGCGCTACTTGACCCCCTTAAGTATGCGCGTCCCTCCACAACCTCAGGGCTAACTCAATTTCCCCGTGAATCCCCAAAGCCCATAGGTCAATACCTACGGCGTTGAGGTGTATACTGTCTGACCTCCAAAATTTGCCCACTCCCACCTCCAACTCCATGTGGCAAACGGCAACAGCCCCATTCCTACCCATGAATCACCCCACAACCCTATTCACTTTAATCCTGGCCTTATTCAATCTCTCCACAGACTTTGCCCCCCTCCAATTTTTCCTTGGGATGATGTCCGACCATACCGTCATTATTCCCGGAAATAAGGTCCAAATCCTCAAAAGGTTGAACTTAATGTCCCAAATGAGCTCCCTGAAAGGCCGGACTCCTAGATTGTTTCCCCTAACGTGTAGCACCAATACGTCTGGGGGCCGATCCAGCCTAGCAAAGTGGTGTATCTCCCGCAACACCAGACCTCGTTTCCCGAGCCAGCGCACCACTGCTTCCTCTCGTGAAAAAAACTAACTTCCTCCTGTTACGTCGCACTCTGCCCTGATGGCCCCCCAAAAAACAAAGGAATGGCCTAATATCCAGACCAAGGCTGCCTTTCCACCCATAAAACAAACCACAAAACAACACAAAAAACATTAACAATTATCGGAAGTCACAACCTCCCCAACCGCACATCAGAACGAAAACGAACTGACTCCCAACTTCCGATTTTCTTTATGACTTCCTCACTCAAGCCAGACCCATTCCCTTCCCAATGCCGCTAAACATCGCTTAAACACTTCCAAAAACTGAAAACGCGACAAAGAGGAACCATCTTCATGTCGCAAAAAAGGCTCAGAACCTTCCCCCCACGCACCTTTGTAATCCCTTATACTCTGAACTGGACACATCCCACACCCAGGAACCTCAAATAAAACTAAATACCTACCCTTCCCCTTGCAATCTGTTTTTGATTTCCGGATCCTCAACTCAAAAACCCATCTGGACACTCCAACCCTGTGTCGTCCGCCTGCGGAGCCAATTCCCGAAAAAGCTCCCACTGCAAACGAGAAAGGGAATCAGCAATACCGTTAGACAACCCCGGGACATGAACTGCAGTAATCCACGTATTAATAGTCAGACAACGCAAAACCAAAAACTGTAACAGCTTGACAACCGGAGGCGACGATGCCGTCAAACTATTCACCACCTGTACCACCCCCAGGTTGTCACAATGAAACCCCACCTTCCTATTCATGAACTTCTGTTCCCATAACACCATTGATAACACAATGGGAAACAATTCTAACAACGCCAGATTTTTAACCCACCCATTTTCCACCCATGACTCCGGCCGTCTTCCTGCACACCCCCCGACGCATCGGTAAACAACTCAAAATCAACATTCGTAACCACCTCATCCCTAACCAACGTCCTCCCGTTATAACTCTCTAAAAACTCCGCCCGTACCGCCAAATCCCCCCTTAATTCTTTTCCCAACCTAAGAAAATGATGCAGACAACGCACCCCTGCTGTCCCCCCAGCTAACACCCGCCCCACTAGCATAATTCTGCACGCAAAGTTCAGCTTGCCCAACAGGGATTGCAAATCCCTCAATTTAATTTTTACTGCCCTCCTAGCACGATTAACCTCTTCCCTCAGATCCCCCAACTTTCCCTCCAGCAATCTACATTCCATCCTTACTGTGTCTATCTCGATCCCTAAAAAAACACAGCTCGGTTGCCGGACCCTCAGTCTTTTCCGCTGCCAAAGGGACCCCAAACTCCCCAAAAACAGATTGGATTGTATGCAACAATAACGAACAGACTCGCGAACCCGCTGGGCCTAAACAAAGAAAATCATCTAAATAATGAATAACCGAAGAGCACCCCGAAACCTCTATAATAACCCACTCCAAAAATGAACTGAATGCTTCAAAATAAGCACAAGACAGGGAACAACCCATTGGTAAACACCTATCCACAAAATAGTACCCCCCCAAAAAAAACACCCCAACAAGTGCTGGCTCTCGGGATAAACCGGTAACAACCGAAAAGCCGCCTCAATATCTGTCTTTGCCAATAACGTCCCCGGACCCAACTTCCTAACCCACTCCACAGCCACGTCAAATGATGTATATACCACCGAACAAGGCTTGGGATCAATACCGTCATTGACCGACGCACCCCGTGGAAATGACAAGTGGTGAATAAGCCAAAAACTATTCGGCTCCTTTTTGGGGACTAGCCCCAAAGGCGATACCCTCAAATTCGCCACTGGCATTTCCGCAAATGGCCCCGCCATCCGCCCTAAACCAACTTCCTTTTCCAATTTTTTCGTGACGACCTCCGGATGACTCAGCGCTGACCTCAAGTTTTTTAAAACAACCACACCCATCTCCGCTGTCGACGGAATGCGAAAACCTTCACTAAAACCCTCCTCTAATAAACGTGCTGCTTCCCTGTTTGGGTAACTACGTAGAAACAGCGCCATCTTTCCCACCAGCACTGGTGTCCTTCCCTTTTCCAACACTATCCCCCCCTTTTTGTTTCCCTCCTTTAAAACATCTATTTGCTCCATGGGAACCTCCACAGTTGGTGCACTCGTGCTTAAATTTACACTTGGCACCAAACTTGCAGTTTCCCTCATTATACAAGAAACAGAGTCCCTTTGCCACTGGCGCTGAAAAAGTTTCCTGTGCCGCCCACTGGCCTCCCCCCAAAAGGACTGCCCACTACGTACAGGGGCAGTCACCCGCAACCAAAGGCCGATATCCTTATGGTCCCAACGTATGTTGGACCGCACCGCCGTCCGTTGTCTAAACTGCTCATCGTATCGCAACCACCCAGTCCCCCCATACACGCGATACGCCTCCCCTATTACATCCATGTAGCAAAACAGCGCTCACCAATATCGCGAACGCCTGCATGATGCTCACCAATATCGCGAACGCATGCAGCCAGTTGGCAAACATCCGCGGTATTAAGCGTTACCGCCGCTTCTCTTCTTCTTCCTTCTTTCCCTCATCCTTCTTACCCCTGTCTAAGTTAAACGTCTCTAAAGGGAGCAGGGAGAAAATCTCCACATACTCCCCTTTCCAAATTCTCTCCTTCACTTCCTGTTTTAAGTGCGCCCCCAACTGCCCCTCAAAACATACATAGACTTCTCCCGTGGCCGCATCATTTGCCTTCGGCCTGTCCTCCTGCTCCCCCCTGCTTGTGTTTGCACCGATACTGACCCACCTGGTCTCCCCGCTCCTCCCACAGGGACCGCACCGCTCCCCTACCCAACACCCCAGACTGGCAAAGGCGATACCCCCCCCAGCCCCCATACTCGCCAACCACCCTGCCAATCCTCCCAATAAATGTCCCAACCCCGCTCCCAGCTCCCCCGGTCTTCTACCCCCCCGACGCCCCCCAAACCCCCCATCAATGACATAATAGGACCCCACACATTCTCACCAGGCTGCATGGGCGCTGTGACTCCTGCAGCTGCTGCTCCTGCATCCAGCCGAACGAAATCGCTGTCCTCTTCTCCTCCGGTCAAGGTGGTCTCACTCCCACCAAGGCTGGAACTGGCAGTTTCTTCACTGCAGGCAGTCCTCCTGCAGCTCTCCTCGCTGGGCCCCACCCTTAGGGGGGCGTGGCTTCTGCCTTGCTCTGCTTCCCGGCTGGACCTGTGCACGCATCGCTCCTCTCCCTGCACAGTCCATCCTGCTCTTGTCCTTCTACCTCGCCGAGTGGCATCCCCAGCAGAGGGCCCTGGGCTGGGGCCCACAGATCCCGGTCCTGCTCCTGCTGGCATGGAAGAGACTGGGGAGGAAGCGCTGAGCTCCCGCTCGTCACAGGGTCCCACCAGCCTGGATTCCTCCCACGGCTTGAGCGGGTGCCTGACGCCTGCTGCCCTGCTCCCCACCATGAAGGGTCCCCGGAGGGGCTCCTTACCCTGCGTCAGACCCTGGGAGTTTCTTCAGGGCTCAAGCGCGCCAGCGGCCGGAGCTGCCGCGGCTGTCTAGCCCCCTCCTCTACATTGGCTGCTGGACTGGCCACCGGAGATCCCTGCAGCAGACCTCCCAATTGTTCCCGTAACCAGTCCGGTCCCTTTGCTTCTGCCTCCATTCGGTTCCTGGATATCAGCTTCTCCACAGACATGGTGAGTACAGGCAGCTGCAGGCTTGTTATCACCACATTCGCTTCACCAAAATGGCTATCCTCCTCACCACTACCCCACTGTTTAAACCCTCCCACCACACCCCCTCTAGTTGCCCTAGCAACTCCCGCCACTAGCCCTGCAGTGACCATTAACCCTTTAATTGCCTCCACTTCACCACCCAAACCCTGTCATGCTGGCCTCCCCTCAGCTACGCCCTAAGTCCGGCCACACTGGAGCTTTTGTAAAGACCAGAGCCAGTCACACCTAGCAACCTACATAGCAATGGAGCCAGAGAGATGGCTAATTAACTGTTTCGCTCCCATTCACAGGAAGGGAATAAACAAGCCAAGCACATTAACCCTTCAAGAAGTGGAACACTTGGCACAGATACAACATACTAAAACATTAGAACATAAATGTTTTAGAAAGGGTAAAGGTTCCTTGTAAGCAGTTATTTTCTCATTTGAATACACTACACAGTATCCTGAATAAGTTTTACAACATTCTCAGGTTTTTCATTGGCAACATTTAGATCATTCAGCACTAATTTAATTGACCTATTTTTAAATCCCATCATTATTATTTATATTTATTAGCAAGCTATTAGATTTTATGCTTTGCTACTCATGCAGAGAATATTTAAATTACTTTTACATGAATGGTTAACCACAGAGAAGTATGAGTCTTTTCTTAGCAGTTAGGTTAAATTAGTTAATTGTTATCACCCTCTACCTCACCTTCAAATCTTCCTGGTAGATATTTTACTGAATAGGGTAGTCTACAACATACATAGATACACAGATTTTAGAAAGATTACAAATCAGCTATCATACGGTGCTCATATTTACATATTTTTACTTAACTTTTACAGTGACTGTAGATTAAAATGGTTTATATTTTTTTAGGTCAGTAATAGATTAATTACCACTGACAATTAAGTCCCTTCCAAAATGGAATGAGCAGCCAGAAATTATGGGTTGTGGGTAGTGTTGAAGTGGGCTTTGATCCAAAATTCAGGGAAAATTCCATTCACCACAAAGCTAAATTTCCTTGCACTTCGTAGTAACAAATCAATTTTCCCTAAAATGGCAGTAAAACAAAAAAAAATTATATTAACCTCATCCATTTGCGTGCAGAGTGTCCTCCATGGCCATCTTGATTGAAAATCCGAATGGCCAGCGTGGTGATGTAATCACACACCGTGTGAGATTTCTCTCTGAATCTTTAAGCAAGATGGCTGCAGAGGACTCTTCGGGATCAAATGGATAAGGTGAGTATGTTTGATTTTTTAACAGTGTAACCCCTGACAGCCCTCAATGGTCATCTCAGGTGCTGTGATCAGCGATGAATGCGGCAACCAAGAGGTTCAATAATGGGGGGTGGCACAATTGCTGTTCCCTGTCATTGCACATGCTACTCACAAAGAAATGAGGAGGTTCAGTGAGAAATCAGGAGGTTTTACAAAGTTATTTCATCTTTTTTTTTATTTTAGATTTTATGACGTTATACAATTTGGTTCATATGGACAGTTTTGGTGGAGTCAGAGTCGAGTCAGAAGTGAACAGACTCTGACTCCAGCTTAAAAAATATTGTCTGGTATTCATTTTACGTAATTAATTTATTAATATATTTTATGTTCTATCAATCTAAGGCCCTTATTTATCAAATAAGCAGACTGTTCTAGTGGTGATACCTAATCAGTTCTCACCTCCCCTGTGTTCTCTTCTGTCCTTATACTATAAACAGTGATAAACAGGGTGTTCTAATGGTGATAGATAATTCATTCTCATCTCTCCTGTCACTAGGTATCTTCATGCTGCCCCAAGGTCCTTAGTTTACAATACCTGGAACTGTGCGGCACATGCTCAATAGTGAAAATCAGAGGAGGAAGTTAACTACTGGATATGCCTGCAGTCATCTCAGAAATGCTAGACATAACAGGAAGATAGCATTAAAACAGAAAGAAAGCATTAAAGAAGTTGTCCAGGAATAAGTAACTTTTCACAGGTGCCCACAGTCTGCCACTGCTATAGAAGAAAACATACTTGTATACTCCATGCCACACTTTAATTTGGCCCAGTCACAGAGATGATCATCTCCTCTGCCAAAGCCAATAATCGGCTTGAGCAGGGATGTGTCTCTTGAGCAAAATATAGCATTGAATATACTGTAGCTCAAAGGCTCATAAGACTGTAAAGGTGGGTTCACAGCACGTTTTTCATCTACGTTTAGCATGTACATCAAGGAACCTCCAGACATACATGTTAAACGGGTCAATAGTGCTTTATTTGTCAGACGAAGGACAAAAGAGTATCCTTTTGCCCTCTGTTTGGCTGGTATACATCAGTATACTGCAAAAGAACAGCATGGAATAGTATAGTAGACTGTGATATTCCATCCTGTAGTGTCCTATAAATTAAAGGAGGCCATAATAGCCTATATGTGATGGATGCGTCTATACTGGCATCTGTTACTGGCCTCCCATAAACAGACTCTTCAGAGAGATCAGCCCTGGAGGGTTTTTCGATTTTGTGTTTTCGTTTTTCACTCCCTGCCTTTCTGGGGCAATAACTTTTTTATTTTTCCATTTACATAGCCGTATTAGGGCTTGTTTTTCATGGGACAAGTTGCCCTTTCTAATTCCAACATTTAATATTGCATATAATGTAGTGGGGAGCAGGTATAAAAATTCTAAATGGGGTGAAATTGGAAAAAAAAAAACACAATTCCGCAACAGTTTTATGGATTTTGTTTTCACTGTGTTCCCTATTCAGTAAAACTGACCTGTAACTTTCATGCTCCAGGTCACTACGATTACGGTGATACCACATATGTATAGTTTTTCCTGCATTACTTGCCACATGCAGGGGCTCCATAGGAACTAATATGATGCAGCTTCAGTTCATTCTGAAGAACTGATGATGCCTCACAATGCATCTGGCTCCATGCATTTGTGGGTTTTAGCATAATCAGATGCCATAGTCAAGTTTGACCATGGCATCTGAAGAGTTAAAAGTTCGAGATCGGCATTAGCGCTGGTTGTGGACTTTAGCCACAGGTGTCTCCTATATAAAACAGTTAAAAAGATTGAGTGGAGTGGAGAGTAGATGAATTGACAGAAGGAATACGTCTAGTTTGCATCTTTCTTTTTGCCGAGTCTCCTTAAGGTACTCACTTAAGGTGCCCTCATAATAGGGCAAAAACTTTAACCTTTACATGCACCATGATGTAATGTAATTGTGCATTGTTGGTGTGCTGTGAATGTATGAAACAGCCTTACAAGCTAATTCTACTTTATGTGGTGCATGCTGACTTTGTAATATAATATAGTTTTGTTCTACCTAGTTGGGGAGATTCAATTATCAAAATGTGCCAGAATCCCAACACAATTTGCACTAAAAAAAACTGTCACTTTTTTTAGCTCTGCAACAGGAGGTATGGTCTTATTGGATAGGTATTCCTATCTGCGTATTTAAAACCATTTTAAAACAGGAAGATAGATAGGAATACCAAAGTAATTTACCGAAGTCTCACGCAACACGGATCACATGCATGTTAATGCTGTACATGGAAGCAGCATTCCAAACAAAGTTTTTTAACAAATCGACTTCGGATCTATGGTCCAAAGCTCGATTTGCTCAACCCTACTTAAGATGCAACAATTTGTGCCATAAATGTTTCTAAATTTTGGTGCAAAACTCTGACAGAAAAAACTTGGACTAAACAGTTTAAAGATGCACCGGATTTATCATCCAGCATCAGCCATTGTCATAAATCTAGTACATTTTTAGACTAAGTTCATTTTGTCTAAAAATTAAACAGGATTAATACATTCTTACAACTGTATTTATTACTTGCATTATTTCTATGCCTTTGTATTCAACTCACCCTATAGGTATTCAAATATACATAAACAGGTCTGATAAATGTTTCTATTATTTTTTGCAGCTTCAAAATAGCTATTTAACGTACATGTTGAGTACAGATGGTACAATTAAAGGTGGTTTCCAGATGTTTCAAGGCCTGCTTTATTTGCTGAAAAATTGTTCCTAAGCTTTGTTCATCCGTCTCAGCAATTAACTGTGTCATATCCTCCTCTAGCGACTAATTTTCTTCTTTAATCATTAGGACCTGCCATCATTTTTTTAAATGGTTGCACATGCAGGGTCCTTAAATTCCTTATTTTATTTCTACTAGGAATAAATATAGCTGGAGTTAAGACAAACATGTATTTAAAAATTTAAGAACATTTATTTAATCATAATTGACAGTCATCCCCATAACAAAATATTGGTCAAACGCTGTACACTTTGATATTTTGCACTTTTGCCTATATCTGTAGATTGCCAGGATTAAAGGTACATGGTGAATGTAAGATAGCTATAATCATAACATGAATCACTGAAATGATACAATCACATTCCAACTGTGTATAAAATAAATAAGCAATGCATGTGTTACTAATTTTAAATATATGTATGGAATGCATTTGCAAAGTCTTCAGACCCTTTCACTGTTTTCACATTTTATGTTACAGCATTGAGCCAAAAGAAAATATAAAATAAAAATACAACAGCAGGATTTCCCCTGTCAATCTGCACTCAATACCACATTACGACAAAGTTAAAATAGAATTTTATACAAATCTAGAAAAAAAAATCTAACCTTTTGCATGAACATAACTTTTTGGCTCTGAAAAGTTTCTAAAAATACAGTGACTTCAATAATTCTTAAATGGAAGAAGTTTGGAACAACAAGGACTTTTCCTAGAGATGCCTATCCCACCAAACTAAGTAATTTGGGGGAAGAGCCTTGGTAAGAGAAGTGACCAAGAACCCAATGGTCACTCTGGCTGAGCTCTAAAGATCCTATGTGCATGTGGAAGAAACTTTCAGAAGGTCAGCCATCACTGTATCACTCCACCAATCCGGGCTTTATGGCAGAGGACAGGAAAGAAGCCTCTCCTCAGTAAAAGCCTGCCCAAAATTTGCAAAAAAATCACCTAAACGACTCTCAAACTGTAAGAAACAAGATAAAAATCAAGACTGAACTTTTTGGCCACAATTCTAAGCATCATGTCTGGAGGAAACCAGGCGCTGCTCATCACTGCCCAATACCATCCCTAAAGTGGGGGCAGCATCATGCTGCAGTTGTGTTTTTCAGTGGCTAGGACAGGGAGACCGATCAGGGTTGAGGGAAAGCTGAATGGTGCAAAGTACAGATATTCTTATAAGAAACTGATCCAGAGTGCTCTGGACCACATCCTGGGCCAAAGGCTGACATCCCAACATGACAATAATCCTAAACACACAGCCAAGACAAGACAGCAATGACTCAGGGATAACACTGAAAATCCTTGAATTGCCCAGCCAGAGCCCTGACTTGAACATAATCGAACTTCTCTGGAGAGTTCTAAAAATTCCTGTCCACTGGTAGTCCCCATCCAACCAAACAGAGCTTGAGAGAATCTGCAAAGATGACTGTAAGAAAATACTCAAATCCAGGTGAAGAAACCTTGTGGCATGTTATGGACAGTAAGTGTGGACCCACTGTACCAACTAGCCGTTTTTTTGGGATTAATCTTTTTGGGCTAATTATTATCCTGGCAGTCACCTGGTTTTTACTCTTTAACCCCTATACAGGGATCTGGCTTTTTGCTACAGGGAAGCCACCAGGCTGCTACCTCTTGTTAGAACTGATATAGAACTGATGTAGTTGATGGCTTACCCATGGCGATCAGAAACACCGGCTCAAAACACTGAGGGTCAGACAATATATATAGTCCAATAACAGGCAGCATATAAACAAATCTGAGTAGCAAATCCAAGGTCGGGGCAAGCCAGAAATGGGTCTATACAAGAAACAGGCTAAGGTCAGGGTTTGCAGCTAGAAGTTGGTTGTCAGACAGTAGTACAGTACACGGGTAGTTAGCCAGAGATTCACACCTTTGCTGGTAAGTAGAGACTAGGAACTAAGGATGAGCAAATCAGATTCATCACAAAAATGTCTCCAAATAAATCTGAAGCTTTTGCAATTCCCTTCAGACGAATCATGTAAAACCAGTGCCCAGCTGCTTCTTCTCCTGCTCTGACTCCTGCTCCTTGTAAGACAACCATAATGGAATGTGTAGCCATGTGTACAATGTGCTCGACCTGCAATTAGCTTGTGTGTAAGCTAAATCCCCCTTTGGTCAAGTTGCTGGTGGTGTAGTTGCTGCCATAACACTTAGTTGTGGTAAATATGGCACAGTACAGTGCCTTCACCAAAAGTTCATTCTTCATCAGCTGCAGTCTTTGCCAAATTCCATCACTGAAAGTTTTCCCCCCAGTCTATGTAGTTGCGCATTTTCATGCTTTCACCAAAATGTAACCTCATCTGTAAAATTGAATACTTCTCACTGAGACTTTTAGCCAGATTTCTGTAGTGGTGCATTTCTGTGCTTCACCAAAAGTTCATTCTTCTGTAAAATGGAATTCTATGTCATCAGCTGCAGTTTTTGCTGAATTCCATCACTGAGAATTTTAGCCAAGTGTCCATAGTAGTATATACAGTATCTGCACTTTTACCAAAATTTAACTCTTCTGTAAATGCTTTCCTATGCAATCTGCTGCTGTTTTTACCAAATTCCATTACTGAGACTTTTGGCCAGGTGTCTGTATTAGAGCAAACTAAATACTTCCCTACTTTCCAAGCTTTCACCAAAATTTAACTTTACTGTAAAATTAAATACTTCTCTACTCTATCTGTCATTGAGACTTTTGACCAGGCGTCCATGGGGCACATTTCCACGCTTTCACCAAAATTTAACTTCTGCAAAACTGAATACTTCTCTATACCATCAGTGCAGTTCCATGCCTTCACCAAAATTGAATTCTGCTGTATGATATTTGTACTTCTGTCCAGCTGTTCATTTGTTTTCTAAAAATTGCTTAAAATTCTCTCAATTTCTAAATAACTGTGGCTAGAGATGAGTGAAGTTTTCCAAAATTCTATTTGGACGTGTCACCGAATTGAAAAAAAAAAATATTAGTTTGTCACAATGTACGTTCAATCAGCTACATCCCGGCCTGCAGGGAGAGTGTATCTTGGTATCTTGGTATAAATCACTGTGCATTGCAGCATCATGCATAGCTAGTCTTTTCTGAGTGTGATACTTGTCAGTATGACAAGCAGGTCACATACAGCATAAGGATGAGCTCATCAGTGTGCATCATTTTTAAGCTCAGTTCACACTTCATTATTTGTTCAGTTAAGGTTCCAAAACACAGAACAGGTGAAGATCTTTCCATGATACCTTATCTGAGAGTAGGACTGGCTCCAGATTTTGGCTCGCCATACAGTAACTGCTGGAGTTAACTGACCAAAAAACTGAATAGTGAACTTAGCCTTACAGGTCAAGGTTTGAGTCAGGTATATCTATGTGTGAGTGTATATATATATATATATATATATATATATATATATATATACTTAATTGTGCAGTGGCCCAAGATTCTACTATAGAGTGAAAGCTTAGTCTCATTTCACACCATCTGCTGTTTTCACATAGATTGCTAGTTAACCTGTTAGTCACTTATACTACTAAATGGTAAAAGATGAAAGAGTGGTCTCATTTAACTGTTTGTGGGGTGTCCACATTGATAGATAACGTACACCGTCTGCTTTTTCCACATAGATTGCTAGAGAACCTGTTCTATTACCAACTGATACAAGTAGTGGCGCCAAGACACTAGTGGGACTGTGTCAGCAGTAAGCTTGTGTTGACGTCATTGTTTATTTTTCTCTTCTTCTGATCCTTTTGAGTATCCGCTTTCACACTGTCTGTATTTGGTGAGTAATTAATCAGTTTTGGTAATGCATGAGTGGATCCAAAACGGAGATGACAGGTGAAGGAAATATTTGCATGTCTTCTGTGTTTTGGACCCACTCCTGGTTTTGGCTTCCAAATCATGATCAAATCCTGAAGCAAAATACTGACCATGTGATAGACTCCTTATAGATGCTCCAAAGACACAATCTGTTGTGTTTTTCATCAGGAGAATGGTAAAATAAACTGTGATGTCAACAAGGCTAAACAGGAACACTAGTGTCCCCAGATCAGACTGGTGAGGGTGGAAACAGCATGAGAAGTTAACACAGTAGACCAGTCACAGAGTGGTGAGCATGGCAGCAGCATGAGGATTCAACACAGTAGACCAGTAACAGAGTGGTGAGTGTGGCAACAGCATGAAGAGATAACACAGTGGCCAGTGGGGAGATGGGGGGCAACAGCAGTGGTAGTAATAGCACAAGATGGTGGCAGTAGGAGAAAGTGACAGCAGGATTGTGGCATCAGGTGGGTGGCAGCATCAGAATAGTGGCTTAAACATGTGGCCAGAAGTAACACAGGTCCATTGATCACAAATGTTCTGGTGTGGCAGCAAACTACAGTCAGAACAATACTGCCAGGATTATCTAGTCTGACATATCAGGCACCAGTGTGTGGAAATCCTTGGCAGATCCATGCCTGATACATCTTTAGAAAGGTTAGTCGCTCAACATTTTGTGTTGAAAGGCGAGTTGTCTCTGTTATAACTATGCCCCCTCTCTGTACTAAACACCCGCTCTGATGGAACGCTACTGGCAGGGCAGGAAAGCTTGTCCAGGGTACACTCAGGGTACAATGCCAATTGTAGCCACAATTCCACAGTTCAAATTTCGATGCCTAGTTGTCCAGGGGATCTTGGATCTGGGGCTCATCAGAGACTGAAGACTCAAGTTACTGCTGATAGAACTGGTGCTGCTCCTGCCCCCACACCCCCTTCCAGCAGTCATGGCAGTGGAGCACAGAGGGTCCCCCGATCAGACCTTAGCGAGGAGGGAATGGCATCATTCATCCCGTATTCCTGGCAACTGACAAAAAACGTGACCTTCTCAAAAGGCCTGAGCAAACGGCATTTGTCACACATAAACTACCACTGGATAACGTCCAAGTTACACAGGGGAGTAGTCCTGTCCACCTGTATCATCACAAAAGTTTGAAAGAATGCTGCCTCTATCCTTCTTCTGACCAGTGAGACAGCAGGAGTGGAAAGTCTGGAGAAGTGATTGAAAATCACAGGTTTGGGGAGAGATAAATAGAAGGAATTGAGAATTCGCAGAGAGGCTGGAAAACAAACAGAATAAATTTTTTTAAGGACTTCAAATGGGTCAAGAAAACAAGGAATGAAAATGATAACATGAGTATAATATTCTTAGAGGAAAGCAATACTTTGTCACCTGAATTGAACTGAGGAGGTGGTCTCTGTTTCTGAATTTTTTTTATTAAATCAGTAGCTTTTATAAGAGCTACCCCGGTCTCTTGCCAGATTTGATAAAAATGTTCAACTTAAAGAACTCCCGCAAAATGTTTTATTCCATGTCCTGATAGAAATGTACATGATGTAATCTGTAGTGAATGTCATTTTCTTACCAGTAGCTGAATTTTTGAGTTATATAATCCTGAAGTTTCTTATCTGTGTCATGTGACTAGGAATTAGACCCACCAACTCACACAGAGACTTATGTGTGGACAAGAAGTCTAATTTTCTATGCATTCCTATGGGAGCCTCACTTTCAGTCTCATAGGAATGAATAGAGAAGTGACTGGCTTCCTGTCCTGGGTCAGTTGGAGGTCAGGGAGTTGGTCACATGACCCAGCTACAATAAGAAGAGAGGTTATTACTCACAATTACATTCTCTGATAAGAAAATGACATTCACTACAGATTATATCATGCATCTTTCTAACAGGTCAGAGAATAAAAATTTTTGCGGGAGTTCTTCTTTAAGAATCAGTGGCTGGTACTCCAAAAGAAACAGAACAAGGAAAGGAGCTTTGAGTTGATAGCCATACAAATTGGAAAAAAAGAGATTTACATATAGACTCTCTAGCATGACTATTATTAGAAAATTCCACCTATGGAAGTAAATAAATCATTCCAGTCATCCTGATGTGCAATAATGAAGTGACATACTGTGGATAGTTGGTTAAGACTAGGTTTACACATTCAACCATTGGACTGGGAATGGTTTTATGATGACCAGGATGCCTGGCAATTTGGAAGTGATGGTCCCAGGACAGAACCACCTTTATCTTAGACTCAGGAACAAATGTTTTACCGGGAGGATTAGAGCCACTAAAACAATTTTGGTTGGAAAGATGACATACTGAGCTTTTTCTTCCTGGTCAGCAGGATCAAATGAAGTAGACAAGTAATCCTACTTAATGTTTTAGTCCTTAGAACAGAATTGCAACAAGAAATTAAACCTGGCAAAAAACAAGGACCATCTGGATTGAAAAGGGTAAATTCATTGTGCAGATGCAATTATCCCAGTTTTACTGTAATGTTATGTTATACACTGCTATTTAAAATGACACATCCATTATGCTTAACCTCTTAAGGGCATTGCCACTTTTCACCTTAAGGACCAGGCTGTTTTTTGGAAACTTGACGTGTCATTTTATGTGGTAATAACTTTGAAACGCTTTTACTTATCCAAGCCAATCTGAGAGTGTTTTCTCGTGACACATTGTACTTCATGATAATGGAAGTTATGAAGTTATTCAAAACTGATTTTACAAACTTTGTTAACCCTTTAGGTGTTCCACAAGAATTAAAGGAAAAAGGAGATGACATTTTTAAATTTCACTTTTTTGGCAGATTTTCCATATTAATTCATTTTTTCCTGTAACACATCAAGGGTTAACAGCCAAATAAAACTCAATATTTATTACCCTGATTCTGCAGTTTACAGATATGTGGTCGTAAACTGCTGTACAGGTGCACGGCAGGGCGCAGAAGGAAAGGAGCGTCATATGGTTTTTGGAGGGCAGATTTCACTAGGATAATTTTTAGTTGCCATATGACATTTAAAGACCCCCTGATGCACTCCTAGAGTAGAAACTCCAAAAATGTAACCCCATTTTGTAAATAATAGGATAAGGTGACACTTTTATTGGTGCTATTTTGTGGTACGGTATATATGACTTTTGATTGCTCTATATTATGCTTTGTGTGAGGCAAGGTAGAAAAAAATGGCTGTTCTGGTACAGTTTTTATTTTTGGTTTTTTACTGTGTTCACCTGACAGATTAAATCATGTGCTATTTTTATAGAGCAGGTTGTTATGGAGGTGACAATATCAAATATATCTACTTTTATTTTTCTTTTGTTTCAGTTTTACATAATAAACATAATTTATTTTAAAAATGCTTTATGTGTCTCCTTTTTCTAAAAAGGCATATTACTTTTCTGGCGATCATCTTATGTAGGGTCTCTTTTTTGCGACATGAGGTGACGGTTTGTCTATTTTTGTAATATTTATTTTGGTTTTGCACAATAAAAGCATTTTTGAAACAAAAACAATCATGTTTTTATGTCTCCATTTTCTGAAAGCCATATCTTTCTTATTTTTTGGGCTATTGTTTTAGGTAGGGTCTCATTTTTTGCGGGATGAGAGGAAAGTTTGATTGGTACTATTTTTGGGTACATACTACTTTTTCATCATTTGGTATTAAACTTTTTGTGATGCATGGTGACAAAAAATGTATTTTTTTGCACAGTTTTTATTTTTTATTTTTTACGGTGTTCACCGGACGGGTTAGCTCATATGATATTTTTATAGAGAAGGTTGTTGCAGATGAGGCATTACCTACCATGTTTTTTTTAAAATATATTTTTGTTTTAAACAATAAAATAATTTTTTAAACAAAAAATTATGTTTTTATGTCTCCATTTCCTGACATGTTCAAAATATGGGTAGAAGCAGCACAGCAGTACCTCTATTCAGGTTTTGATGATATAATTCAAATCCTCATATAGGGACGTAGGGTGCACGCAGTTGGTCCTGCATCAATGCATATATAGTAATCCGCAGCACTCCAGTGGTTGAAGCAAACTTGGTGTTTATTGCAAGCTCATATAGCCAACAACAGCATAATGGCGACATTTCAGCTCCATTGAGCCTTTATCAAGCAAATGAACAGGTATAAAGTGCAATCTTTTATAGACCCTAGTGAGGGTGTAAACCAATCATAGAAGGTGTGTCTTATTAAGATTAGCATATTATGTAAGCATCTCATATAAACATCCCATAATCCCAAAGTCAAATAACCAACCATATATCAAATTAAAACACATATATCAGAGCCAATAACCATGTGTCATAAGTGCATTCATCTCACCCAATATGGCCGATTTGCTTGGTAGCAGGTCCGGGCACTCTGTGAACACCATACACGTGCAGCGTCTTCCCCCTATCAATGCGCATGCACAGAAAACGGGAGGAGAGCGTCCGTGTAGGAACATGATAGGCTGTGAAGCGGTGACGTAAATTACATCAGCAGAGCCTCCCACGGTTGTACTATGTAAACGTAAGTTAATCCGGAATCGCGCTGCCATGGAGACCAGGGGTAAACAGTCCCGTGGCATCAGCGCTTCCTTCATGGCATGCTAAATATTAGTTATAAAGCATTATAAAAATAGCGTTGGTGGACAGTTTGGAAAAAACATGAGACAAGCGCCCTCACTAGCAAGATCCCCAGATGGGGGACAAGCTTGTTAGTATATGAGGGAGCCTGTCAAAGAAGCAGCTGCACATGATCCAGATTGCCAGAAGCGACATGAATCATAATCGCAGCCGCAAA
This sequence comes from Rhinella marina, assembly GCA_900303285.1. Taxonomy (NCBI): domain Eukaryota; kingdom Metazoa; phylum Chordata; class Amphibia; order Anura; family Bufonidae; genus Rhinella; species Rhinella marina. The sequence goes on along the minus strand of ONZH01013984.1, from coordinate 29,363 downwards.
GAGACTTGTGGGGTCTCCATTATTAATCATCACCCACGTGTGGACTGTCGCATGAGGCCACAATCAGGTGGCTTCCCCTGCGACAAACTACCTCCATGGGGGGACAGTGCAACTCAGTTTACTGTGGGGTGCATGTGTCGCTTTCAACCCATGTACTCCCTGCAGTGGAGGTGCACAATTTTTGCTGCAGAAGTAATGTCTCAACCACATGTAAACACATATGGGAGGCAGTATACTTCCAGCAGCTACAAAGACTATCTGGAGACCCCAGGAATGAAGAATAACACAATGAGAAGTCATGTCCACAGACCACCACAAACACTTAAATTATATACAGTTACAGAACAAGGGGGGAATCCTAATGTAAGCGTCACACAAAACTATCAGTGGCCGGGTCCAGTTCCAGTGAGTGCCTGTGTAAAGAGAAAAGTGATATGAATTAGTGATATTGTTCAGACATATTATAAAAACAAAGAAAAAAAGGGGAATTTCAGTCAGCATATCCCAGTGCGCAGGTGCACGTTGCTATGGCTAAATGCACAAGGAAAGGAAAATACATACAATGCAACGGCACGCTGCCAACCAGATAAAGCACAAAATGCCATAGTGATATAAGGTATTCTGGAGCTAATGCTATACTTGTTTAGTAAATTAGAGATTCTTGGCAAATATATTTTGTACAAAATTATCTGGGCCCATCCACCAAATCAAGGTGATCTCTGTAGGACGGGAACCTAACACTATTTCCTACCTGTTATGTGCCAACCTTGGCTTTCGTATAATCAGGGGGTGTTGGTTCCACATGTATGCTGGGTCCCCTCTACCTTTTGCTTGATATTTTCCTTTCCTTGTGCATTTAGCCATAGCGACGTGCACCTGTGCACTGGGATGTGCTGACTGAAATTCACCTTTTTTTCTTTGTAAGTTTGTACTGGAGGTGTGGCTACTCCATTTGGTCATGCACTCCTGACTAGCCCCGTCTGCCCCATAGGCTGATTTTACTTAGTGTAACTATAAAGCCGAGTGGACTCGGCATGCATGTTGGTACCTGCATCCCTGTATTAGTGGAGGCCTTTGAAGCACTATAAATGGCAAAAGGCAGAGGGGACCCAGCATGCATATGGAACCAGCACCCCCTGATTATACGTAAGTCAAGGTTGGCACATAACAGGTAGGAAATAGTGTTAGGTTCCCATCCTACAGAGATCACCTTGACGATTTGGTGGACGGGCCAGATAATTTTGTACAAAATATATTTGCCAAGAATCTCTAATTTACTTAAAAAGCATAGCATTAGCTCCAGAATACCTCATATCACTATGGCATTTTGTGCTTTATCTGGTTGGCAGTGTGCCGTTGCATTATATGTATATTATAAAAACAATCGCAACCTTCGGTTGGGTACAACTTAAAGGGAACCTGTCATCTCTGATACGCCCCCTGAACTAGAGTAAGCGTTGTATAGTGTAAGTGATGCTGAATCCGAATATGTTTTATCTTCATACTCACTTCCATTCTGACGCTGTGCTCTGACAAATCCGCAGTAAAATGCACTGAGAGGACTCCGGAAGTCACTCACATAATGGAGAGGACTCAAAGAAGAGTCCTCTCAGTGCATTTTACTGCTGATTTGTGGGAGCACAGCGTCAGAATGGAAGTGAGTATGAAGATAAAACATATTCGGATTCAGCATCATTTACACTATATAACGCTTACTCTAGTTCAGGCGGTGTTTCGGAGATGACAGTTTCCCTTTAAGTTACATTAAAATATACATATGCAAAAGACACATATATATAAAATCAAAAGAATTGTAAATATATACCTAAGTCTATACAGACGTGGATGGCAGCGTCATGTTTGGGAGCACTAGAGGCTTATTCTGAGGGAAAAATCTCTATTTAGGCCTCTCGGTTCCAATGTATCCAACTCATAGATCCATTTAAGTTCTTTTTGCTTCAAGAGTTTTTCCCTATCACCACCTCTTCTCAGTTTGGGTACACCATCAATAATTCTAAAGCATAATTGCGAAATGTTGTGACCTGCTTTAATAAAATGGTCAGGGATTGGGAGATCTATTTTTTGTTTCTGATTTTTGATTTGTGTTGAGTGAATCTTTTTTTGAATTCTTGTGTAGTCTCCCCCACATATAGGAGGATGCATGGGCATTGTAAGACATATATGACAAATGAAGAGTCACAGGTGTATCTTTCTCTGATCTTATAATTTTTTCCAGTACGTGGATGCACAGGTGTCGCCTTTCAAAATACTTACTATACTGCCATACTCACTATCTACACGATACTAGCACTACATTGTAATTGTGAGATTAGTGGCAAATAATTTTGTACAAAAATTATCTGTGCCCGTCTGCCCTACATCAAGGCGGTCTCTTTAAGACGGAAACCTAACACTAAACGCCATAGTCACTAAGTGCCATAGCAGCCTCCATTAACTACAGAGGATGCAGGCTCCACATGCATGCTAAGCCGACATTATATTGTACCTCTTATGGTGCCAAAATGGCATCCACAAATTTCAGGGAACGCAGGCTCCACATGCAGGCCGAGCCCACACAACATGATACCTCCTTGGCGCCACACTGACCTCTGTTACGCTCAGGGAATGCAGGTTCCACACAATGCTGAGCCCACTCTGTATTCCACCTCTCCTGGTGCCAACTAGCCTCCAATGCATATAGGGAGAGCAGGACACAGCTTTATGCTAGCACTAATTAAAATCCGCCTGTAAGGCAAAACAGGTTAGTCAGGAGTGCACAACAAAAATGGTCGGATATGCTGACTGACCCCCAGTTTTTCTTGCAGTTTAGGTGGAGGTGTGGCTGACTCCACCACCATTTCGGTATTTTTTAAGTTGGATCATGTGATATTTTTTATTTTTTTTACGTTTACGTTGGATCATGTGATATTTTTATAGAGCAGGTTTTTATGCACACGATGATACCTAATATCTGTTTTTTTCAATTTTTTACAAGTTTATATGTCACTTTTTATGGGAAAAGGGCTTTTTTTTAAATAGAAACTTTATTTTTTTTATTGTTAAAAACACTTTTATTTTACTTTTTTTGTTTTTACTTTTTACTAATGTCCCACTATGGGACCTCAACATTACAGGGTCTGATTCCTGTTTCAATGCAGCACAATACATCTGTATTGTACTGCATTGTCTATCAGTGTATTACACACTGTAATACACTGATAGATTGCCTATGAGACCCAGCCTGGAGGCTGGGCGTCATAGTCTTCCGTAGCTGCGGGGCCCCCAGGCCTCTGAGATGGCAATTACAGCGCGGGGACCCGATGGAGGAGGTGAGGGAGCACAAACCTCCCATATATCCTGCGGTCAGCACTGACCACGGCATATGAGGGGTTAATCCACCGGCATCGGCATAATCACCGATGCTAGTGGATGCAGTCAGTAACTAGCTTCTAATGGGGGCACCCGACATGGGGGGAAGGAAGGACTCCAGGACGAGAATGCTCGTCCTGGGGCACTAAGTACCCGCAATTTAGGACGAGCATTCTCGTCCAGGGTCGTTAAGGTGTTAAAGGGGTTGTCCCACAATAAATATTCTACAGTTTTCAAATCAACACTTGGATCTGGATACTTTTGCAATTGCATATAATTAAAAATTTAGCATAGCCACTGATTTAATCAATAAAACATATATTTATATAGCACTACCTTTGTTTTTTTCTTATTTCTTTGACCTGCTCACTGAGAACGCCACACATGCTCAGTTTCATCCTTCAACTGCCTCCTGAGCTGTGATAGGAAAGCAGAAAAGACACTCCCCTTGAGCTGTCAGCTTGATATAAATCTAGCAGAGCAATGAATGTGGAGATCTCTGGTTCCATATGAGGTACAGGCCTGGTTCTAGCTTTGTTAGAAAGAGGTTGTCATGTACTATATGATGCCTGATTTTCATTTTTTACATTAGTCATGGGATAACCCTTTTAAGTATGAGATAGACATGGGCAAAGTTATTGACCCTCGAGTTTCAGACTTGAGTTTTGTCTGGCTTAGTGGTAGTATAGGTGATTAGCATCTGAACCATAGTCCCTCACATTGCAGCAGTGTCTGTAAAGCTGTATTTTGCTGATCACTCTGCTGTCTTTTTGTACAGATGATTTCTTGTAGTAGAATTTGCTGATCTTCCTGAAGTGTTGGTCTCACAGGAAAAGAATATTGTTCCAAGGAGTAGGAGTTCTCACATGTGCTTCTTCTCCTCTATTTAGATAGACTGCAACTCCCCCTCCTGGCAGGAAGCAGGACCAGCCAACTCCTACCAAGAGGGGAGGACCAGGGTGGATAGCCCTGTTCCTGCCAACCACTGCCAACCATAACCTCCTGTTGCTGGAATGCATAGCCAAAACATGAAAAATGCATAACATTACATTAAAAACATTTGCAGATACCCCCAGGTCTGGGGTACTACAGTAGTCAGAGATGGCAGTACTGGAGACCGTAGCAAGAAAAAGAGTAATCAGAGGACCATTCCTGTAAACATCGGCTTAGCTCGCTTGGACATCTGGGTGGAATTTGCACTGTGTACAGATAATTGCTGGATTTACTACAACTCCTATTTGGTGCACAGGAAAGAGAATCCTTTGTTAAGTTAAATCTGGCCTCTGTTCTCTGACTCACTCAACAAAACACACTAGTCATTGCATCAATTCATGCCCTGCTTTGCACCCACACAGACATTTAACATCAAGGGCACCCCCACGCTAACATCAGGACAGTACTGACAGTTACAGGGAGTGCCCCAAGGGAGCAAAGAGTGCCCCTCCTTCCCTGCTCCGACCCCAGTGAGCGATGGCCTGAGGGAGGACAACATGACACATCATCATCATCAATACGGATATAGGTGCTGTTAAGACGGAGAACTGAATGATGAATTGTTGATAATAATTTTGAAACCCAGGAATCACTGAATCGCATGTAAGCTGAATAGACAAGGTGAATGTAAGACAGCAAGCAACTATTCAGGACCCATTTGAAAAACCTTGTTCAGAAACTTTATAAGGAAGGGAGCTTTTTTCAAAGACACATTTTTGAATTTTGTGTAGAATCTGTTTTCCCTTAATTGCTGGAGCACAGTAAGGGCATGCTTGAGATGAGATATCAGGTCTGGTGAGAAAATCAGGATGTTGTGGAGGTACACCATGTCACAGACATAAAGGAGATCCCTAAAGATAACACTCCAAAGGGCATCACCAAATACTCATAGTGTTCATCTATGTTATTGAGGCAATATTCCACTTATCACCTTTACGGATATGGATCAGATTATAAGCCCAACACAGATCCAGTTTAATGAAGATTAATCCACCATGCAAATGGTTAATAAACTCAAGGATAAATGGTCGTGGATATTTGTTATGTTATAGTAAATGCATTCAGACCCTATAGTCATTGAATCTGGCTCCAACTGGGGAAGAGGACTTACAGATAAAACCTCTGTGTAGATTTTCTTTACTATAATCCAGAATAGCATGAGTCTCTGGAGAAGACAACAGGTATATGCAGACTTAAGGGGATGTGGACCCAGGCACCAAATTCATTGGACAATCATAAGGGCAATGGAGCGGTAAAGACTAAACCTCTTTTTTTGTTAAAAACATCAGAAATTTTGCAGATTTTGATGTACATGTGGACGTTGGACTGGCTATATTGAGGTCAGGCATTTGGAATTGCAGTTTGACCCCCCAACTAGAATTTAAACCTGGGACTGGACTACACAGAGTTTGGAAGAATAAGCAGAGAAATCTCAGAGTGGAGTGTACCCACTTGCACATCCATGGACACAGTGATGGACTGAATGGACTCAAAGACAGCCCTCCTAATGGATGTCACCAGCAAGGGTCTTGCAAGCTACTGATACTGATCCACCGTGGCCTGGTGCAGAAAGTTTCCTGCCAAACCATAATCCAAGAGGAGTGGCACAGTGAATCGACTACCAGGGAAGGACAAAGTCACTGTTAAGGACTATCAAAGGTAAGGACTGATCCTCGCCTAGGTTAGCCTCTGCAATTGACCCTACATTCTGGAGTTTACCAGTTTGAGAGCAAGTGCATGTATAGAGGCCCTTTTTTATACAGTACATACACAGTTTATTAGTAAATATTTATTCTGTAAATGCATTCCTGTCCTGGTAGTCTGACTCTGTTCACCTTCATAGGATCTGGCCCAATAGCTGGAGGGTGAGTGGGAGATGGAAAAAGTGGTCTCTGAAATGTGGGTACCAGTTTAAAGGGTCACCTCTCACAGGCTGCTGCCTTGGAGCTGTAGGTTGATACGGGTAGCCAGGGAGATCAGAGCATCCAGAGCAGTGGGAATGTCATGACCTGCAAATTCATCCTTGATTTGACCAGAAAAGCCCTCCCAGAAGGCTATGACTAATATGTTATTATTCAAAGCCAGCTCTGAGGCCAGGGTTCCACTGTGAGAGTTCCTAGGCATAGCTGAAGCATGGAGGAGACCGTGGAGGAGGCAAGACCGGGTTTCTTAAAAACTCTTCAGAATGTGTCCAGGCACATTTGCATATGATTGCTGAATAGATCATTCTTCTCCTATAAAGGATTTCCACAAGCTGGTGCTTTTCCAGGCAAATGATAAATTAGATATGCCACCTTGGCATAGTCAGAAGAGAACTGTTAGGGCAGCAACATCAAAATGGGTTGTGCATTGATTAATGAACTTAGGGTCCCCTTCATAGTGTGGAGAGGGGGGATGAGAGATGTGAACTGGATCCTCTGGTGAGAGTAGCTTGAGATGGTATGGATATGGAAGCTGCTGCCAGTAGTTATGGTACCACTGCAATAGTCGTCATGGAAGCCAGATGGGTGGACACATTGTGTAGATATGCCAGAGCATGATGTTATGGGCAACTTTTATGGAACCATTGTACCAACTAACCCGTTTGACTTTGGGCTAATTCTAATGGCATTATTCTTACAGTCCCCTTTACAGGGATCTCGTCTTCACTGCAGGGAGCCGCCAGACCTCTATCTCTTGAGGTGTAGTGGGCAGCTGACCAACGTGAAACAGAGACACTGGTGTGAAGCACCGAGGATCAGGAAATATACATATTCTGATAATAGGCCGATATCAAGTCAGGCAGCATACAAACAAATCTGAGTAACAAGTCCAAGGTCAGGGCAGGTGGCAATGTGTCAATAAAAGATACTGGATAAGGTCAGGGCTGGTAGCTAGAAGCCGTTGAGTCCTCAGGATAGGTCATCAATATCAGATCGACGGGGGTTCGACACCCGGCACCCTCGCCAATCAGGTATATAAGGAGATGGAGCACACAGTGCTTCTCTCTTCCTGCTCTCTGTTGTATATCTATGGAACAGCAACCGCAGTGAACAGGAATAGAGAAGGGAGATGGCATGTGCACACTGTGCACTCCGTGTCCTCATACAGCTGATCAGCAGGGGTGACAGGTGGCGGACCCCCGCCATTCTGATATAGTAAAAGCCCAGACAACCTCTTTAACGTGTGATGCATATGTTATGCTGATGCTGAATCATTGCTATCCATTGCTACGTATTTCATGTTTTATTAAGGAATTAGATTCACATAAATGTCGGTGGTGTGGAAATAGGCTAAATTAACTGGTACATACATTTTGTGTCTTCAGGAAACACATTTGCAACCTGAGGATCTGTGTAGATTAAAACATAAGCAATATCCCTAAATTTTCTCTGATCCTGCTGTTAAAAACCCCTTAGTGACCAGCGCTTACTCTGGCCAGCCATAGCCTAGCCTCAGAACCCTTAGTGACCTTTGTAAAACGGCTTATTGTTGGTCACTAAGGGGTCAACAAAAAGAGGGGTGTCACTATTGCTATTAAAAACACACTTGCATTCACTTTCACAAAGGTGGCTGCAGATAGCAAGGATCCATATATAATTTTATTATGTCAAATTAACAATATTCAGTTCACTTTCATCTCTCTGTACGCACCAAATACTGGGGAATTAAGATTTGTTAGATCTCTACTTTTCAAGCTGGTATAAAAGCCTTATAGATCACTGCTTATTGTAGGTGACTTTGATAAGGCTATTTGACCGTCTATGGATTCTACTAGAGATGAGCGAGCATACTCGTCCGAGCTTGGTACTCGTTCGAGTATTAGGGTACTCGTAAGTACTCGCAGCTCGGACGAGTATCTCGCCATACTCGAGGAAATGGCAACTTCCGCATCGTGCTTTTCTGGTGCCTAAAAACACAGCCAATCACAAGCCAGGAGACTCTACAGTACACCCAGCATCACGTGGGGCCCTTACATGTCGATAGCAGGGGTTGGCTGGCCTGATCAGGTGACCCTGGAATATACTACCGACTGGCCGCGGCGCTCGGCTCAGATGCCGTCTGGATGTCGTTAGGGATAGAGCTGCTGCCTTTCAGGGACAGTGTTAGGGCCTGCATTTAGTTGTCTGTTAGGCAGGGATCACCCACAAAGAACCCAACAGCCCTTCTAAGGGCTAGAAGACATTTTATTTATTTATTTTTTTGTCACTTGGCTGGGCTGGCACTAGTAGTGCAGCTATCGACATATCTAACCCTGTTTTTTTTTTTTTTTTCTATCTCAGTGATACAAATCCATTGCACACAGCACTGTGGAACCATTCTGTGTGTCACAGTTCAGCACTGACTCACTCCAATCCATATATACTGTCCAGGTGACACTTTCTGTACGTCACACAATACAACCAAGTCATTTGCTACCAATATCATCTACCGCTTGATCCAGAAAATTCTCTGTGTGACATTTCTCTGGGTCACAGACTAAATAGCCACCGTTAACAGGGTGTCAGTCAGTTCTACCATATTTCCTGCACGTCACGTTCCCAAAAAAACAAAATATAAAAAAAAAAAATTTTTAGTTCAGTTGTTTTAGCTCAGTGATACAAATCCATTTTACTCAGCTTTGTGTAACCTTTCTGTGTGTCACAGTTCAGCACATTCGCTCCCATCCGTATATACTGTCCAGGTGACACTTTCTGTACGTCACACAATACAACCAAGTCATTTGCTACCCATATCATCTACCGCTTGATCCAGAAAACTCTCTGTGCGACATTTCTCTGGGTCGCAGACTAAATAGCCACCGATAACAGGGTGTCAGTCAGTTCTACCATATTTCCTGCACGTCACGTTCCCAAAAAAAGAAAATATAAAAAAAATAAATAATAATTTTTTTCAGTTGTTTTAGCTCAGTGATACAAATCCATTTGACTCAGCTGCGTGTAACCTTTCTGTTTCTCAGTTCAAAACATTCGCTCACATCCGTATATACTGTCCTGGTGACACTTTCTGTACGTCACTTAATTCTACCGGACTTAATTTTTATTTTTTTTTTATATCATACACCTATATACAAAAAATGTTGAACCCCAGGGCTAAGGGTCGAGGGCGAGGGCGTGGGCATTCAATTACTGCAGGGGGCAGAGGCCGTGGTCCTGGGCAGGGTGAGACAGTATCTGCTGATGAGGGAGCTGTGGAAAGCCGCAGAGTTACAGTCCCTAGCTTCATGTCTCAACTGACAGGGACACGTGGTAGAGGACTGTTGAAACCACAACAGTGCGAACAGCTGATCTCGTGGATTGCGGACAATGCTTCAAGTAATTTGTCCACCAGTCAGTCTTCCACGCAGTCCACCCACGTTACCCAAGGGAGCACTCCTATGGCTCCTCCACCTCAACCTCCTTCCCCCCAGTCTGCCCCCTCCCAGGAAAATTTGGAATGTGATCCCTCATACTCTCAGGAACTGTTTTCTGGACCCTTCCCAGAGTCACAAACCACTTCTCAGGTTGCTGCTGACCTCGTTCCCGATGCCCAAGTTTTCCAACTGTCGCAGTCTGTGGGTGATGATAATGACAATGTTGAGTTAGTGGAAGAAGTTTGTAAAGAGGTGTCGGACGATGAGGAGACACGGTTGTCAGACAGTGGTGAAGTTGTTGTTAGGGGAGGTAATTCCGAGGGGGGAGCAGACTGAGGAATCGGAGGATGATGAGGTGACTGACCCAAGCTGGGTTGATATGCCGAGTGAAGACAGTGCTTCTGAGGCGGAGGCGAGTGCTGCACCAGAACAGGTTGTAAGAGGCAGTGGTGTGGCCAGAGGGAGAAGCAGGGCCAGAGCTGGTGCATCAGCAGCAACTGTTCCACGTAGTGAAGCTCCCGTGGCGAGGCCTAGATGTTCGCAAGTCTGGAGGTTCTTTAAAGAAAGTGAGGATGACCGACGGACTGTGGTGTGCAACCTGTGCCACACCAGGATCAGCAGGGGTGCCACCACTACTAGCCTAACCACCACCAGCATGCGCAGGCATATGAGTGCTAAACACCCCACTCAATAAAACCAAGGCCGTTCACCACCTCCTGCGGGTCACACCACTGTTCCTTCCCCTGTGTCACTCGCTGCCTCTGCTAGTCAACCCCCCGCGTCACTCGCTGCCTCTGCTAGTCAACCCCCTGCCCAGGACCCCGGCACGAGCGCCTCCCGCTGGAAAACCACACCTTCGCCTCCACGATCCTCCACAACGTCCACCAACGCGTCCCAGCGCAGCGTTCAGCTGTCTTTACAGCAGACGCTGGAGCGCAAGAGGAAATACAGTTCCACCCACCCACATGCCCAAGCCCTCAACGTCCACATCTCCAAATTGCTTAGCCTGGAGATGCTGCCCTATAGGCTGGTAGAGACCGAGGCCTTTCGAAATCTCATGGCGGTGGCTGCCCCTCGGTATTCCGTCCCCAGCCGCCACTATTTTTCCCGATGTGCCGTCCCAGCCCTACACCAGCACGTGTCACAGAACATCATCCGTGCCCTGACCAACGCTGTTTCTGAGAAGGTCCACCTAACCACGGACACGTGGACAAGTGCTGCCGGGCAGGGACACTACATCTCACTGACGGCACATTGGGTTAACTTGGTGGAGGCTGGGACCGAGAATGACCCTGGGGCCGCTCATGTACTGCCCACACCGAGGATTGCGGGGCCTACCTCGGTCACGGTCTCTCAGACGTACTATGCCTCCTCCTCCTCCTCCGACCCCTCCTCCTCCACCGAATTACCATCCGTGGGCACGGCGCCTTCAGTCGGTAGCTCTAGGCGCAGCAGCAGTGCCGTGGGTAAGCGCCAGCAGGCGGTGCTCAAACTGCTGAGCTTAGGTGACAAAAGGCACACCGCCCAAGTGCTGTTACAGGGCATCACGGCGCAGACCGATGTGTGGCTGGCACCGCTGAACCTCAAGCCAGGCATGGTTGTGTGTGACAACGGGCGTAACCTGGTGGCGGCTCTGCAACTCGGCAGACTGACACATGTGCCATGCCTGGCCCACGTGTTCAATCTTATAGTTCAGCGGTTCCTCAAGACATACCCCAATCTGTCTGATTTGCTCACCAAGGTGCGCATCTGTGCACATTTCCGCAAGTCTAGCACAGATGCTTCCACTCTCAGGGCAGCGCAGCGCCGCCTACAACTGCCCGCTCACCGACTGTTGTGCGACGTGCCCACGAGATGGAATTCCACATTAAACATGTTATCCAGAGTTTACCAGCAGCGCAGAGCGATTGTAGACTGCCAGATGTCAACTTCCACCAGAACTGGTAGTCAGGTCAGTCAGATTCCTCAAGTCTACAATGAGGAGTGGACGTGGATGTCTGATATCTGCCAGGTGTTGAGCAACTTTGAGGAGTCAACACTGATGGTCAGCGGCGATGCCGCCATTATCAGCCTCACCATCCCGCTGCTTTGCCTGTTGAAAAAATCACTGCTCAGCATCAAGTCGGATGCTTTGCGCTTGTCACAAGAGACGGTGGAGGAAGATACGTCGCTTGATAGCCAGAGCACCCTCCGGTCTGTTTCTCAGCGCGTATCGGAGGAGGGGGATGAGGATGAGGAGGAAGAGGAGGAGAATGTCGGCGAGATAGTAGAGGGTACCAGTGCTCAGTCCTTAACTCTTGAGCGTGTATGGGCTGAAGAGGAGGACTTGGAGGAGGAGGAGGAGGAGGAAATGGAGAGTCAGGTCAGTGAGGAGAGGGAATTCTTGCGTGTTGGGACTCTGGCGCACATGGCAGACTTCATGTTAGGCTGCCTATCCCGTGACCATCGCGTTAGAAGAATTTTTTCAAACACCGATTACTGGGTGTTCACTCTCCTGGACCCACGGTACAAGCAGAACATTTTAACTCTCATCCCTGCAGAGGAAAGGAGTATGAGAGTGAATAGGTATCAACAGGCCCTGGTGCACAAGCTGAAACAATTCTTCCCGTCAACTGACAGCGCTGACAGGCTGACGCTTATTAAAATGAACAAAGCCTGGATTTCACCGGAATTCAAATCTCCTCCGGGGGAAAGCAGCTAAAGATTTAAATAACTTATGTATCCGATTCCTCCTCTTTACTTCTCCTTCTACTCCTCCTCCTCCTCCATATCGTCTCTGCCTAATGCTGACCCAAAAAATGCCATTTTTTAGAGGTCCAACTGGCACTCTTTTAGCACAATTTTTCAGGAGGGCCCCCTACAGGCCCTCTCTTCAAACAATTTTTCAGGAGGGCCCCCCTACAGGCCCTCTATTCCAACAATTTTTCCAGAGGTCCACCTACAGGCCCTCTATTCCAACAATTTTTCCAGAGGTCCACCTACAGGCCCTCTATTCCAACAATTTTTCCAGAGGTCCACCTACAGGCCCTCTATTCCAACAATTTTTCCAGAGGTCCACCTACAGGCCCTCTATTCCAACAATTTTTCCGGAGGTCCACCTACAGGCCCTCTATTCCAACAATTTTTCTGGAGGTCCACCTACAGGCCCTCTCTCCAATTCCAGTTCCAAGTTTTATTTGCGCATACTGCATACATTTTTATTTTTGGGATAGGTGTGAAAAATATTACTTGCGAATCTACATTGCCCAACATTGGATACGGTAGCAAGTAGAAGACCAAACACATGCTTCTCACAGGGTTCCGCAAATTCCTGGTCCACCCGCAAATTCCTTGTCCACAATGTCAAGGAGGACGAGGTTCTTTGGATGAGCAACAAGTCCTTCTGTACTGAAATCGCCGACAAAGTCTCCATCTAAGAACACACAGACCATTGTGGAGAGAGCGGCACAGCTCGCCATTAAAGTGAGGAACCCCAACGCCAGACTGCGCAGAGAAGATAACGAATAAATATCTCTGTGGTTATTTTTGCTAAATAAAAGTCAAATAAACCCCCCCAAAAATTCATCTGTTAATGTGCCTGATCCACCCAAGTTGAATCTGTCCCATCATGAGAAAGTCCCCCCCAAGGAGTCCCCACTGTAACTTGCTTCCCATACAACTACCTCACCCCCCGACACCTGTGTCTCGCCATTGTCCACCACCTCCTCAGACAACACTGGTAAATCCACACTGTCAGCACAGGGAAACAGCAAAAGGTCTTGCGAATTGGGGCAGAGAATGTTCTGGGCTAGCACATCAGAGAAGGGGTGACTATGGGGTTCCAGGGAGTACGTGACCACATGCAATCTCCATCTAAAAAGTCATGCCACACTTGATCAATCTCATAATTTACGACTGTACCGGTTGATTCAAAATTTTTAAGTTGGGGTCCTGCGTCGTCATTCTAAATACATCCGGCTGTTGTCACCAACACACACGCTAGCCCAGGGGGCACTCCTCTGGCTCTTCCACCGAAACCTCCTTGCCCCCAGCCTGCCCCCCCACCTACAGGCCCACTCTCCAAACAATTGACGTCTTTTTCCTATCTTTCTCTCTCTCCAAACTATTTTTCCGGATAGCTGCCATATACGGTATTAAACTGAGAAGAATACAGAGAACACATGCTACACTTGATCAAGTTCATAATTTACGACTGTACCGCTTGATGCAACAGTTTTCAAAAATCCATTCTGGCTGTTGTCACCACCACACACGCTAGCCCAGGGGGCACTCCTCTGGCTCTTCCAGCGAAACCTCCTTGCCCCACCCTGCCCCCCCCCCACCTACAGGCCCACTCTACAAACAATTTAGCCGGATAGGGGACGTATCCGAAGTTGTACTCATGTTTGTTTTTGTTCTTCTTTTATCTGCCTCCTGACTTGTGATAGGCAGAGCATGGACACGTCCCCTTAGCTGCAGTGGGAAAGACACTCCCCTGGCCAGCGCAAGCTTTTTTTCCCTTTTCCGTGTTCGAAATATCCATTAAATATAGGGTCCCAAGATAGGGGACGTATACGGTATTAAACTGAGAAGAATTGATACCATACGGGTTAAAGCAACAATTTTCCCAAATCCATCTGGCTGTTGTCACCACCACACACGCTAGCCCAGGGGGCACTCCTCTGGCTCTTCCAGCGAAACCTCCTTCCCCCCCACCTACATGCCCTCTCTCCAAACAATTTTCCCGGGTAGGGGGACATATTAGATATTGTACTGATTCTGAATTGCCTCCTGCAATAGACGGGAATCGAATCCAGATCAACTGCTTGGGAAGCAGCTATGCTCACCACTATACCACCAGCAGGCACAGCAACTGATAAGAACAGATACTAAACTTGATTTCAGCTGCAGTGCCAGCATGAGCAGTGGTGTCACCTGCAGGCGGTGATGGACCTTCGTTGCACCTAGTTGGGTGCTTCCCTAACATGTGATGGGTATTTGCCTCGCCTTTCTTGGTCTGGGTGAGCACAATTGCCATGAGGGTAACCACCAGGCTGTTGCCTTAGGATTTGGGGTAATGGTGGGATTAAGCAGCCTCAGAGGCATCCATGCATGCTGCCCCTGCTGTTTCCTGTCCATTTCCGTGGTGTTTCCATCATTTTCTGAGGTTTCCAGGTTTTCAGGCAAACTTCCCTGTGAAGAGCTTTTGTCCCCCGCAAAAATGCTCGAGTCTCCCATTGACTTCAATGGGGTTCGTTACTCGAAATGAGCACCCGAGTATCGGGAAAAATTTGTCTCGAATAACGAGCACCCGAGCATTTTAGTACTCGCTCATCTCTAGATTCTACCTTAAGAACTCCCCCTCTGAGCCTTCTAGCCATTTTTCTTTATTGCACAAATATAGAGGGTAATTTATCAATACCGGCGTTCGAGACACCCCTTCCCTGCACACACCATGCCCCCAGTGTGGGCTGGGAAAATACAGCTGGTAAATGACCTCCATAGTTTATATGACGTCTGATGGATCCAACACCTCACTAAAGGAGTTTTATTTTTTCTCACCAAAGTAAAGTTTACACAAGGATTTACTTCTTTTTAGTATATAGGGCCCTTCTTGACAGAATATCATTATGCAAACCATAGTCTGGTAAGACCATGCCCCTACTACTCTGGAAGTGAGAGAGAAATTTAAGCAGAGGTTATATTCTCTATGGCATTTAAGCAACTATTTTGTAACACACCCAAATTATTCTCCACAAGTGTAGAATTGTATTTGGGAATATTTTAAACTTAATGATAATGCTTCAACTTTGCTATTCTGTAGAACTAATTCAAAAAACTCCCGAATACAGGCCTACTTTCATGAGTTAAATACTTATAAGTATGATCTAGCTTTGCAATGCCTTAAACGTAATCATTATTGGTACAAAAACTGACATTGGTATGTCAACTCAAATCTAATCTAGCTAAAACTAAGGTACTCTATTTGCAACATGTTAATGGCTCTAAGAATATGGATTAGGTATTGAAAATCAACATGCAGATTATTATTTCTCCCTATATAATTTGCGTTTTGATAAATTAATTTCCCAACCTGATATTTCTAATATAATATTCTTTTTGGTCCAGATTTCTTTGCCAACCTTATCACCTTCTCAAGCCCAATCTGTTGCTCAAGAATTCACTGAAAGGAAGTTATGGAAACCATTAACTCTTGGAAACTTTATAAATCCCTGGACCTTGAAGGACTTACTAGTTACTTTTATAAAACTCGTATAACTTTACTGGCTCCATATCTCACTGGACTTTTTAACACTGGCTCCTTTCCAACGGAATTGCTGGAAGCTTTAATTGTAACACTTCCTAAACCTGGAAAGACACCTGATGTTTCAGCTAATTTCAGGCACTTTTCTCTACTCAATACAGAACTCAAATTATATTCCAAATTATTAGCCAATTGGTTATCTATACTATTTTGCTGAATTTATCAACAATGATCAGGATGGTTTTCTGAAAGGACTCCAGATGTCCGGTGGTACACAACGTTGTCTTAATATATTGTCATTAGTAGCATCCTATCAAACTCCTTTTCTGCTCTGTCTCTGGATGCAAAGAAGGAGTTTGATCAAGTTTATTGGGGATATTTGTGGAAAGTATTGTGTAAATTTGGTTTTACTCCTGATTAGATTACTACTGCTATGGCCTTGTACTCCCTCCTGTCTGCTAAAGTGTTAACCTCTGGATTTCTATCTTTTTATTCCCAATTACTAATGGTACTCATCAGGGTTTTCCATTATCACCCATCATTTTTGCACTGATTATAGAACTATTTTCCCAACATATTCGGACGCCACCTCATATCTCAGGTGTAACAGTCGGCAATGTATCCATTTTATTGTTGCTGAAAATGTTGTATCATACTTCTTCTCTGGAGACATTATCAACTCTTGTTATTATTATTTAATGTTTTGGTAGTGTTAGTTATTATAAAGTCTACAATGTTCAGGGTGGTGCAGGAACCAGCTATATTTATACTCTGATATAAGGAATAAAATTGTGATGAGCACTCTCTTCATCTGGTGATTAAATCTAAATAAGTTCTGGTATAAATGAATTCTACATAAAAACTGTACTTATTCCAAGTAATAAAAAGTTTAGTGAAATAAATTGCCAAAATATAAAATAATATAAAATATAGAATGGGATACAAAAAAGTATATATAGTAAGATAAATTTCAATAAAATAAAATAAATTGCAATAATGTACCAGCACTGGTTAAATAAATATTAAGATACAAAAAATAAATATCAAGATACAAAAATATAATACAATTACTAAATATATCTGCAATAAATATAAAGGTGCCGAGATAAATGTATACACTGTACAGTGTAACTATGTAACTATGTAGATAATATCTACACAATACTAGGGTTGTCCATATATTTCCTACACGTGTCCAGATCCTGTAGTTTACCACGTGCAGTACTATATCCTATATCATATATTGTCCAAGGTAGCTCTGTACAATGAGGTCTTTATGTATATACTCTTATAGCCTCTTTATGTAAATACTCTTATAGGCTCTTATGTATTTAGTTGTAGCTTTATATTGATAATGATTTAAATGTCTTTCGTCAGTAATGGTTCACTTAGACCACCGTTTCATCCTGTAGAGGAATAAATATGTTCTTTACTTTACCGCTCTTGTAGTCATCCAGACCATCCTAGTGCGGAGGATCGCGATGTGCCCTTGGTTGCTGTGAGCTGTGAGGTCAAACATTCATTAATGGTGTGACTATGTGTATTTCTTGTGGATGTGACTTTAGTTACGAAGACACCAAAAGAACTAACATTAGAGACCTATTCAGGAAGCCTATAGGAAACAATGAAAGGAGAGATACAACACTATACATAGAAAAGGAGTGAAGAATAGAAGTATGATATATCCCATAGTTCCAATTTAATACATTTGGGAGATATAACATATTTTTTAAATATTTTGACAATTTTTTCTGGGCAATATTTAATATTGATGATGCAGATTGACTACCGACATTTTGATAAGCTACATATGTTCTTAGTTTATTTTGTATTTGAATGAGAAAATCCTCAACCCACTCCACAGGGCACTTCATCAACAATGACTGTCCAGGTTTTATTGACAGCTCTCCTAGAATAGGAGGGACTAAAACCAAAGACCCTATGTAAAGGTGCCAGAGTCCACACTAAGGTCTATAGACTACTGAGGAAGGGGCAGCTGTAGAGCCCCGAAATGCATTTGGTTATTGTAATTTATTTGCCCTGTGGACCAAGAAGAGGCACATCAGTTGGGATAGATTTGTCCCCCATTTTATTTTATTTGATTTTGTTGGACTTGTGTTTTCATAAGGACTCTTTATACCTCAATAATAATCAACAATTGCATCCCATCAATTCCAACGACGGGAGACAGCAAAAGGAGACAAAGGCAAGTCTAGAGAGATCTGTACCTACACTGAGGGACATTCAGTGAAGTGCTTTTTTTTGCATCAACATTAAGCCCAAAGGACCCCTATCCACGCAGACAGAAAAACCCAGAGGAGCGCTTCTTTGAATTTGAATTTTTAAAAAGCGGGAACTCACATGAGACGCCGCACGTGGGAACCCACGTGGGACGCTGCACGCCAGCACACCTCCATCTACCAGTGATCCGAGCCGCGCGCAAGGACGCTGTGAGGCTCACAGCAACCAAGGGCACATCGCGATCCTCTGCACTGGGATGGTCTAGATGACTACAGGAGCAGTAAAGTAGAGAACATATTTATTCCTCTACAGGATGAGACGGTGGTCTAAGTGAACGATTACTGGTGAAAGACATTTAAATCATAATCAATATAAAGCTGCAACTAAATACATAAGAGACTATAAGAGTATTTACATAAAGAGGCTATAAGAGTATATACATAAAGACCTCAGTATATACATAAAGACTAGAGATGAGCGAGCATGTTCGTCCGAGCTTGGTGCTCGTTCGAGTATTAGGGTACTCGTAAGTGCTTGCTGCTTGGACGAATATCTCGCCATGTTCGAGGAAATGGCATCTCCCGCATTTTGAATTTTTGGCGCCTATAAACTCAGCCAATCACAAGCCAGGAGACTCTGCGGTACACCCAGCATCACGTGGGGCCCTTACATGTTGATAGCAGGGGTTGGCTGGCCTGATCAGGTGACCCTGGAATATACTAGTGACTGCCCGCGGTGCTCGGCTCAGTCGCTGCCTGGATGTCGTTAGGGACAGATCTGCTGCGTTTCAGGGAGAGTGTTAGGGCCTGGATTTAGTTCTCTGTTAGGCAGGAGTAATCTCAAAAGAACCCAACAGCCCTTCTAAGGGCTACAAGACATTTTTTTGGACTCCTGGCTGGGCTGGCTGGCACTAGTAGTGCAGCTATCGCCATATATAACAGTTTTTTTTTATTGTTTTATCTCAGTGATACAAATCCATTTCATACAGCTGTGTGGAACCATTCTGTGTGACACAGTTCAGCTGTCCAGTCACCACAAACCACAATCCGTATTTTCTGTCCAAATGACCCATTCTGTACGTCATGTAATTAAAAAAGGTCTTTTGCTCTCACTGATACAGCTACATTAGAAAAATCTCTGTGCGACATTTGTCTGGGTTGCACTTAAAGGGTTTCTGTCACCAGTTTTGGGCATATAAAACAGGATGACATTTGCGTCAGTGAGGAAGCCGGGAGCCCGGCAGCCAGCGGCACTCACTGCGTCTGCGCCGAATGAAGCCCGCACGGCGCAGGCGCGGGATTTCTAGCACGGACAGGGCCAGGAGCAGATAGAGCCAGCTGCCTGGCCCTGTCCATCACAAGCAAGGGGGTGTGAATAACGGTAGGGAAACGGCGCTACTAGGTGCAGGGTTACCGCCCCTTGCACCTAGTAAGATTCATTTGCATATCACAAAAGTTTATTTATTACAAAAACGGGGACACCAGTAAAAAAATGATTAACAGATTGGGCATCAGGTGACATTTGCACATTGCAAATGTCATCCTGTTTTATATGCCCAAAACTGGTGACAGAAACCCTTTAATATAGCCACAGTCAGCAGGGGCTAAGTTTGCTCTCTGATATATTCTGCATGTCACGTTAAAAAAAACAAAAAAAAAAAAAAAATAGTTTTTTTGTTGTTTTATCTCAGTGATACAAATCCATTTCATACAGCTGTGTGGAACCATTCTGTGTGTCACAGTTCAGCTGTCTAGTCACCACAAACCACAATCCTTATTTTCTGTCCAGGTGACCCATTCTGTACGTCACATAATAAAAAAAGGTATTTTGCTCTCACTGATACAGCTACATTAGAAAAATCTCTGTGCGACATTTGTCTGGGTTGCACTTAATATAGCCACAGTCAGCAGGGGCTGAGTTTGCTCTCTGATATATTCTGCACGTCACGTTAAAAAAACAAAAAAAAATAGTTTTTTAGTTGTTTTATCTCAGTGATACAAATCCATTTCATACAGCTGTGTGGAACCATTCTGTGTGTCACAGTTCAGCTGTCTAGTCACCACAAACCACAATCCTTATTTTCTGTCCAGGTGACCCATTCTGTACGTCACATAATAAAAAAAGGTATTTTGCTCTCACTGATACAGCTACATTAGAAAAATCTCTGTGCGACATTTGTCTGGGTTGCACTTAATATAGCCACAGTCAGCAGGGGCTGAGTTTGCTCTCTGATATATTCTGCACGTCACGTTAAAAAAAACAAAAAAAAATAGTTTTTTAGTTGTTTTATCTCAGTGATACAAATCCATTTCATACAGCTGTGTGGAACCATTCTGTGTGTCACAGTTCAGCTGTCCAGTCACCACAAACAACAATCCGTATTTTCTGTCCAGGTGACCAAGTCTGCCTAATCTAATAGTTTCAGTGTAATTGCTCCATACTGCACGGTACGTAATAAAATACGTAATTTTGCTCTAACATATCCACCAGTATACAAAGAAAAAATCCGTATTTTCTGTCCAGGTGACCCATTCTGTACGTCACGTAATTAAAAAAGGCCTTTTGCTCTCACTGATACAGCTACATTAGAAAAATCTGAGTGCAACATTTTTCTGGGTTGCACTTAAGCAGACCAAGTCTGCCTAATCTAATAGTTTCAGTGTAATTGCTCCATATTGCACGGTACGTAACAACATAAGTAATTTTGCTCTAACTTATCCACCTATATATTAACTTGTTCAGATTGAACAAGTTTGTGGGTTTCAGTACAGCAGGCCCATTTTATTTTTTATTTTTTATATAATACACTTATATACAGAAAATGTTGAACCCCAGGGCTAAGGGTCGAGGACGAGGGCATGGGCATGGGCATTCAATTACTGCAGGGGGCAGAGGCCGTGGTCCTGGGCAGGGTGAGACAGTACCTGCTGATGAGGGAGCAGGGGAACGCCGCAGAGCTACACTCCCTAGCTTCATGTCTCAACTTACAGGGACACGTGGTAGAGGACTGTTGAAACCACAACAGTGCAAACAGCTGATGTTGTGGATTGTGGACAATGCTTCAAGTAATTTGTCCACCAGTCAGTCTTCCACGCAGTCCACCCACGTTACCCAAGGGAGCACTCCTCTGGCTCCTCCACCTCAACCTCCTTCCCCCCAGTCTGCCCCCTCCCTGGAAAATTTGGAATGCGATCCGGCATACCCTGAGGAACTGTTTCTGGACCCTTCCCAGAGTCACAAACCAATTCTCAGGTTGCTCCTGACCTCTTTCCCGATGCCCAAGTTTTCCAACTGTCGCAGTCTGTGGGTGATGATGATGACCTTGTTGACTTAGTGGAAGAAGTGTGTAAAGAGGTGTCGGACGATGAGGAGACACGGTTGTCAGACAGTGGTGAAGTTGTTGTCAGGGCAGGAAGTCTCAGGGGGGAGCAGACTGAGGAATCGGAGGATGATGAGGTGAGTGACCCAAGCTGGGTTGATAAGCCGAGTGAAGACAGTGCTTCTGAGGCGGAGGCGAGTGCTGCACCAGAACAGGTTGGAAGAGGCAGTGGTGTGGCCAGAGGGAGAAGCAGGGCCAGAGCTGGTGCATCAGCAGCAATTGTTTCATGTAGTGAAGCTCCCGTGGCGAGGCCTAGATGTTTGCAAGTCTGGAGGTTGTTTAAAGAAATTGAGGATGCCAAACCGGGATCTGCAGGGGTGCCACCACTACTAGCCTAACCACCACCAGCATGCGCAGGCATATGAGTGCCAAACACCCCACTCAATGGAACCAAGGCCGTTCACCTCCTGCGGGTCCCACCACTGCTCCTTCCCCTGTGTCACTCACTGCCTCTGCTAGTCAACCCCCTGCCCAGGACCCCGGCACAAGCGCCTCCCGCCGGAAAATCACACCTTCGCCTACACGATACTCCACAGCGTCCACCAATGTGTCCCTGCGCAGTGCTCAGTTGTCTTTACAGCAGACATTGGAGCGCAAGAGGAAATACAGTTCCACCCACCCACATGCCCAAGCCCTCGACATCCACATCTCCAAATTGCTGAGCCTGGAGATGCTGCCCTATAGGCTGGTAGAGACCGAGGCCTTTCGCAACCTCATGGCGGTGGCTTCCCCTCGGAATTCAGTCCCCAGCCGCCACTATTTTTCCCGATGTGCCGTCCCAGCACTACACCAGCACGTGTCACAGAACATCATCCGTGCCCTGACCAACGCTGTTCCTGAGAAGGTCCACCTAACCGAATACACGAGGACAAGTGCTGCCGGGCAGGGACACTATATATCACTGACGGCACATTGGGTTAATTTGGTGGAGTCTGGGACCGAGTCTGACCCTGGGGCCGCTCATGTACTGCCCACACCGAGGATTGCGGGGCCTACCTTGGTCACGGTCTCTCAGACGTACTATGCCTCCTCCTCCTCCACCTCCTCCTCTGAATTACCATCTGTGGGCACGGCGCTTTCAGTCAGTAGCTCTAGGCGCAGCAGCAGTGCCGTGGCGCCAGCAGGCGGTGCTCAAAATGCTGAGCTTAGGTGACAAAAGGCACACCGCCCAAGAGCTGTTACAAGGCATCAAGGCGCAGACCGATCTGTGGCTGGCACCGCTGAACCTCAAGCCAGGCATGGTTGTGTGTGACAACGGGCGTAACCAGGTGGCGGCTCTACAACTCGGCAGACTGACACATGTGCCATGCCTGGCCCACGTGTTCAATCTCATAGTTCAGCGGTTCCTCAAGACATACCCCAATATGTCTGATTTGCTCACCAAGGTGCACCGTATCTGTGCATTTCCACCAGAACTGGTAGTCAGGTCAGTCAGATTCCTCAAGTATACAATGAGCAGTGGACGTGTATGTCTGATATCTGCCAGGTGTTGAGCAACTATGAGGAGTCAACACAGATGGTCAGCGGCAATGCCGCCATTATCAGCCTCACCATCCCGCTGCTTTGCCTGTTGAAAAACTCACTGCTCAGCATCAAGTCGGAAGCTTTGCGCTTGTCACAAGAGACGGTGGAGGAAGATACGTCGCTTGATAGCCAGAGCACCCTCCAGTCTGTTTCTCAGCGCGTATCGGAGGAGGGGGATGAGGAGGAAGAGGAGGAGAATGTCGGCGAGACAGAAAAGGGTACCAATTCTCAGTCCTTCTTAACTCTTGAGCGTGTATGGGTTGAAGAGGAGGAGGAGGAGGAAATGGAGAGTCAGGCCAGTGAGGAGAGGGAATTCTTGCGCGTTGGGACTCTGGCGCACATGGAAGACTTCATGTTAGGCTGCCTATCCCGTGACCCTCGCGTTAGAAGCATTCTTTCAAACACGGATTACTGGGTGTTCACTCTCCTGGACCCACGGTACAAGCAGAATCTTTCCACTCTTATCCCTGTAGAGGAAAGGAGTATGAGAGTGAATCAATATCAACAGGCCCTGCCAAAGATGATTCAACTGAGTAATGAGTAAAAGGTCTGAATTAGAGATGAGCGAGCACTAAAATGCTCGGGTGCTCGTTATTCGAGTCGAACTTTTCCCGATGCTCGGGTGCTCGTTTCGAATAACGAACCCCATTGAAGTCAATGGGAGACTCGAGCATTTTTGCGGGGGACCAAGCAGGGACAGCATGCATGGATGCCTCTGAGGCTGCCTAATCCCACCATTACCCCAAATTCTCAGGCAACAGCCTGGTGGTTACCCTCATGGCAATTGTGCTCACCCAGACCAAGAAAGGCGAGGCAAATACCCATCACATGTTAGGGAAGCACCCAACTAGGTGCAACGAAGGTCCATCACCGCCTGCAGGTGACACCACTGCTCATGCTGGCACTGCAGCTGAAATCAAGTTTAGTATCTGTTCTTATCAGTTGTTGTGCCTGCTGGTGGTATAGTGGTGAGCATAGCTACTTCCCAAGCAGTTGATCTGGGTTCGATTCCCATCTATCGCAGGAGGCAGTTCAGAATCAGTACAATATCTAATATGTCCCCTATCTGGGTAAATTGTTTGTAGAGAGGGCCTGTAGGTGGGGGGCAGGCTGGGGGGAAGGAGGTTTCGCTGGAAGAGCCAGAGGAGTGCCCCCTGGGCTAGCGTGTGTGGTGGTGACAACAGCCGGAATGCATTTGGAAATACTCTAGCATCAGCCGGTGCAGTATCGATTCTTCTCAGTTTAATACCGTATACGTCCCCTATCTTGGGACCCTATATTTAATGGATATTTCGAACACGGAAAACGGAAAAAGACCTTGCTCTGGCCAGGGGAGTGTCTTTCCCACTGCAGCTAATGGGACGTGTCCATGCTCTGCCTATCACAGGTCAGGAGGCAATTAAAAGAAGAAAAACAAAAAACATCAGTACAATATCTAATACGTCCCCTATCCGGGCAAATAGTATGGAGAGAGGGCCTGTAGGTGGGGGGAAGGAGGTTTCGCTGGAAGAGCCAGAGGAGTGCCCCCTGGGCTAGCGTGTGTGGTGGTGACAACAGCCGGATGGATTTAGAATGACGACGCAGGACCCCAACTTAAAACTTTAGCATCAACCGGTACAGTCGTAAATTATGAGATTGATCAACTGTGGTATGTATACTACTCAGTTTAAAACCGTATATGGCAGCTATCTGGAAAAATGGTTTGGAGAGAAAGAAAGATGGGACAAAGACGTAAATTGTATGGAGAGAGGGCCTGTAGGTGGGGGGGGGAGGCTGGGGGGAAGGAGGTTTCGCTGGAAGAGCCAGAGGAGTGCCCCCTGGGATAGCGTGTGTGGTGGTGACAACAGCCGGATGGAGTTAGAATGACGACACAGGACCCCAACATAAAAATTTAGCATCAACCGGTACAGTCGTAAATTATGAGATTGATCAAGTGTGGCATGACTTTTTAGATGGAGATTGCATGTGGTCACGTACTCCCTGGAACCCCATAGTCACCCCTTCTCTGATGTGCTAGCCCAGAACATTCTCTGCCCCAATTCGCAAGACCTTTTGCTGTTTCCGGGTGCTGACAGTGGTGATTTACCAGTGTTGTCTGAGGAGGTGGTGGACAATGGCGAGACACAGGTGTCGGGGGGTGAGGTAGTTGTATGGGAAGCAAGTTACAGTGGGGACTCCTTGGGGGGGACTTTCTCATGATGGGACAGATTCAACTTGGGTGGATCAGGCACAGGAACAGATGAATTTTTTGGGGGTTTAGTTAACTTTTATTTAGCAAAAATAACCACAGAGATATTTATTCGTTATCTTCTCTGCGCAGTCTGGCGTTGGGGTTCCTCACTTTGATGGCGAGCTGTGCCGCTCTCTCCACAATGGTCTGTGTGTTCTTAGATGGAGACTTTGTCGGCGATTTCAGTACAGAAGGACTTGTTGCTCATCCACAGAACCTCGTCCTCCTTGACATTGTGGAAAAGGAATTTGCGGGTGGACCAGGAATTTGCTGAACCCTGTGAGCAGCATGTGTTTGGTCTTCTACTTGCTACCGTATCCAATGTTGGGCAATATAGATTCGCAAGTAATATTATTTTTCACACCTATCCCAAAAATAAAAATGTATGCAGTATGCGCAAATAAAACTTGGAACTGGAATTGGAGAGAGGGCCTGTAGGTGGACCTCTGGAAAAATTGTTTGAATAGAGGGCCTGTAGGTGGACCTCTGGAAAAATTGTTTGAATAGAGGGCCTGTAGGGGGCCCTCCTGAAAAATTGTTTGAAGAGAGGGCCTGTAGGTGGACCTCTGGAAAAACTGTTTGAATAGAGGGCCTGTAGGTGGACCTCTGGAAAAATTGTTTGAATAGAGGGCCTGTAGGTGGACCTCTGGAAAAATTGTTTGAATAGAGGGCCTGTAGGGGGCCCTCCTGAAAAATTGTTTGAAGAGAGGGCCTGTAGGTGGACCTCTGGAAAAATTGTTTGAAGAGAGGGCCTGTAGGGGGCCCTCCTGAAAAATTGTGCTAAAAGAGTGCCAGTTGGGCCTCTAAAAAATGGCGTTTTTTGGGTCAGCGTTAGGCAAAGACGATATGGAGGAGGAGGAGGAGTAGAGAAGAGGAATCGGATACATAAGTTATTTAAATCTTTAGCTGCTTTCCCCTGGAGGAGATTTGAATTCCGGTGAAATCCAGGCTTTGTTCATTTTAATAAGCGTCAGCCTGTCAGCGCTGTCAGTTGAAAGGCGTGTACGCTTATCGGTGATGACACCACCAGCTGCACTGAATACCCGCTCTGACAGCACGCTAGCGGCAGGGCAGGCCAGCACCTCCAAGGCGTACAGCGCCAGTTCAGGCCACGTGTCCAGCTTTGAAACCCAGTAGTTGTATGGAGCAGAGCGATCGCTACGGACGTTGGTATGGTCAGCTGGGTACTCCCTCACCATCTTTCTGTACAGCTCCCCCCTACTCTACCTAGACTGGGGACAGGTGACAGTGTCTTGCTGGGGTGACATAAAACTGGCAAAGGCCTTGGAGAGCGTTCCCCTGCCAGTGCTAGACAAGCTGCCTGCTCGCCTCCTCTCCCCCGCTACTTGGCCCACAGAACCATGCCCTCTGCCGCTAGCGGCGTCAGATGGGAAGAATTGTTTCAGCTTGTGCACCAGGGCCTGTTGATACCTATTCACTCTCATACTCCTTTCCTCTGCAGGGATGAGAGTGGAAAGGTTCTGCTTGTACCGTGGGTCCAGGAGAGTGAACACCCAGTAATCGGTGTTTGAAAAAATTCTTCTAACGCGAGGGTCACGGGATAGGCAGCCTAACATGAAGTCTGCCATGTGCGCCAGAGTCCCAACACGCAAGAATTCCCTCTCCTCACTGACCTGACTCTCCATTTCCTCCTCCTCCTCCTCCAAGTCCTCCTCTTCAGCCCATACACGCTCAAGAGTTAAGGACTGAGCACTGGTACCCTCTACTGTCTCGCCGGCATTCTCCTCCTCTTCCTACTCATCTTCATCCCCCTCCTCCGATACGCGCTGAGAAACAGACCGGAGGGTGCTCTGGCTATCAAGCGACGTATCTTCCTCCACCTTCTCTTGTGACAAGCGCAAAGCATCTGACTTGATGCTGAGCAGTGAGTTTTTTCAACAGGCAAAGCAGCGGGATGGTGAGGCTGATAATGGCGGCATCGCCGCTAACCATCTGTGTTGACTCCTCAAAGTTGCTCAACACCTGGCAGATATCAGACATTCACGTCCACTCCTCATTGTAGACTTGAGGAATCTTAGAGACCTGACTACCAGTTCTGGTGGAAGATGACATCTGGCAGTCTACAATCGCTCTGCGCTGCTGGTAAACTCTGGATAACATGTTTAATGTGGAATTCCATCTCGTGGGCACGTCGCACAACAGTCGGTGAGCTGGCAGTTGTAGGCGGCGCTGCGCTGCCCTGAGAGTGGCAGCACCTGTGCTCGACTTGCGGAAATGCGCACAGATGCGGCACACCTTGGTGAGCAAATCAGACAGATTGGGGTATGTCTTGAGGAACCGCTGAACTATAAGATTGAACACGTGGGCCAGGCATGGCACATGTGTCAGTCTGCCGAGTTGCAGAGCCGCCACCAGGTTACGCCCGTTGTCACACACAACCATGCCTGGCTTGAGGTTCAGCCACACATCGGTCTGCGCCGTGATGCCCTGTAACAGCTCTTGGGCGGTGTGCCTTTTGTCACCTAAGCTCAGCAGTTTGAGCACCGCCTGCTGGCGCTTACCCACGGCACTGCTGCTGCGCCTAGAGCTACCGACTGAAGGCGCCGTGCCCACGGATGGTAATTCGGTGGAGAAGGAGGGGTCAGAGGAGGAGGCATAGTACGTCTGAGAGACCGTTACCGAGGTAGGCCCCGCAATCCTCGGTGTGGGCAGTACATGAGCGGCCCCAGGGTCATTCTCGGTCCCAGCCTCCACCAAGTTAACCCAATGTGCCGTCAGTGAGATATAGTGTCCCTGCCCGGCAGCACTTGTCCACGTGTCCATGGTTAGGTGGACCTTCTCAGAAACAGCGTTGGTCAGGGCACGGATGATGTTCTGTGACACGTGCTGGTGTAGGGCTGGGACGGCACATCGGGAAAAATAGTGGCGGCTGGGGACGGAATACCGAGGGGCAGCCACCGCCATGAGATTTCGAAAGGCCTCGGTCTCTACCAGCCAATAGGGCAGCATCTCCAGGCTAAGCAATTTGGAGATGTGGACATTGAGGGCTTGGGCATGTGGGTGGGTGGAACTGTATTTCATCTTGCGCTCCAGCTTCTGCTGAAAAGACAGCTGAACGCTGCGCTGGGACACATTGGTGGACGCTGTGGAGGATCGTGGAGGCGAAGGCGTGGTTTTCCGGCGGGAGGCGCTCGTGCCGGGGTCCTGGGCAGGGGGTTGACTAGCAGAGGCAGCGAGTGACGCGGGGGGTTGACTAGCAGAGGCAGCGAGTGACACAGGGGAAGGAGCAGTGGTGTGACCCGCAGGAGGTGGTGAACGGCCTTGGTTCCATTGAGTGGGGTGTTTAGCACTCATATGCCTGCGCATGCTGGTGGTGGTTAGGCTAGTAGTGGTGGCACCCCTGCTGATCCTGGTGTGGCACAGGTTGCACACCACAGTCCGTCGGTCATCCTCACTTTCTTTAAAGAACCTCCAGACTTGCGAACATCTAGGCCTCGCCACGGGAGCTTCACTACGTGAAACAGTTGCTGATGATGCACCAGCTCTGGCCCTGCTTCTCCCTCTGGCCACACCACTGCCTCCTACAACCTGTTCTGGTGCAGCACTCGCCTCCGCCTCAGAAGCACTGTCTTCACTCGGCATATCAACCCAACTTGGGTCAGTCACCTTGTCATCCTCCGATTCCTCAGTCTGCTCCCTCCTCGGAATTCCTCCCCTAGCAACAACTTCACCACTGTCTGACAACCGTGTCTCCTCATCGTCCGACACCTCTTTACAAACTTCTTCCACTAACTCAACATTGTCATCATCATCACCCACAGACTGCGACAGTTAGAAAACTAGGGCATCGGGAACGAGGTCAGCAGCAACCTGAGAAGTGGTTTGTGACTCTGGGAAGGGTCCAGAAAACAGTCCCTGAGAGTATGCCGGATCGCATTCCAAATTTTCCTGGGAGGGGGCAGACTGGGGGGAAGGAGGTTGAGGAGCCATAGGAGTACTCCCTTGGGTAACGTGGGTGGACTGCGTGGAAGACTGACTGGTGGACAAATTACTTGAAGCATTGTCCGCAATCCACGAGATCAGCTGTTCG
>ONZH01013983.1:0-58080 GCA_900303285.1 Rhinella marina | reverse complement strand
ATACTAAGAGAGGCCAACTCACAGTGCGGTGATTAAAGACTACATACTAAAACTACATACTAAAAATAGTGGCCAGCATTGGTATTGTTACACATAGAAATGTATCACATACTGCTAATATAAGTAGCGAGACAAGGACTTATTGCTTTTAAGACAATGCCTGTAATCTTATAAAATATATATATTCTATATAACGGCCGAGTTGGTGTCATATGTGGGACCCCTATATACCACTTGCGGAACTTCCAATATTATAGGCAAAAGCCAATAACCATACCATAATACTGGAATACGAGACCAAGCATGTTCCAATAACACATGAGATTAAACTACACTATCTCACTGTGTTACCTCGATTTTAGTATTATCTGATTGCCAGATACTGATCATCACTTATAATCAACACTCATGTTTTTGGACGCGCATTCATAAAACATGATTACATGTCATTTTACTCTGCATCTCTCTGCATTTTATCCTATATTTTATATATGTACAAATCTGTATATTGCATTTTATGTCATGTTCTTCCTTTAGTGACCTACACAACCGCTATATTTTAGCTAAGATTCTACTATTTTAAAATGTATAACAGTCATTCATAATGTGATATCTCTTAATATTATAAAAATGAGTTTCTGTCTGTCTGCCTGTCTGTCTGTCTGTTCTCTATGCGCGACCAAACTACTGGATCGATTTTCACCAAATTCGGCACACAGGTACATCAGGTGCCCGGGAAGGTTTTAGACCAGGTCTCATCTCTCTAGGACATAACGTTCTCGAGATATTCCCAAAATATGACCTGCATTAGCCAGTATTTGCCTGACAGCATTGGTTTTAAACCCCAACTGCCATTCTCTGCACAGACACACACAGGGAGGGCAGGTTTCCATAACAACACAGCCAGGTAATTAGCAGCCAGCTGAGGATCTCAGGTAACAATCCAGTCATTTCTATTCAATGTTTTAAAGGGGCAGAGCGATGTGGATGATACTGTTAAAGGAGTATTCCGGTTACCATAAATATAACTTATGTTTTAGACTAATTTTAGACTATGACCGTTCAGTAGTAAATCTTCCACTGCTACCCATTGCGTGTCCTCATAAATTACCATGGCACCGACCTGTGATTCACAGCACTCTCAAAAGAAGGACTTACAACACCTGCTCCAGGTTTCACTAAGCCACACCCCGACTGTCAGGCCACGCCCCTTCCCCCTCCGCAGCCAATTGGGATTGAAAAAATGAAGGTAAAAATAAACTTCAGCTGCAGGGGTGGGAGGGTGAGTTTCTCTCTGCAACAACACACAGAAACATTAGATGAAATAGACTAATATTAGACTACTAACGTTCAGTAGTAACAAAAGATGTTTTCCTCCACTAAAAGGACTTAAAAGTAACCCCCACCAAGGTCCCGCTAAACTACTCCCCTGGTCAGGCCAGACCCTCTCTCACTCCGCAGCTAATGGGGATTGAAAAAATGAAGGTAAAAATCAACTTCTGTCTGCTACAGGAATGGGTGGGAAGGAGACTTTCTCTCTGCAATGACACACACACAAACATTAAATGAAATAGATTAAATATACCCGTGCGAATCAATGTTTTCTTCCACTGCTACCCACTGTGTTTCCTCAAATTACCATGGCATTGACCTATAATTCAGGCCACCCTGAAAAGAAGGACCTAAAAGCACCCCCCCAAGGTCCCAGCAAACCACGCCCCCGACCCGGTCAGGTCATGCCCCCTCCCACTCCGCAGCCAATGGGGATTGAAAAAATGAAGGTAAAAATCAACCTCTGTCAGCTGCATTGACTTTCTCTCTGCAACGACACACAGAAACATTAAATGAAATAGATGAAATATACCTAGGCGAAGCCGGGTCTTTCTGCTAGTATTTTATATAATATGGAGTACCGGCGAATCACTGAATGACACACACACCCCGCCCACCCCTTATTCTCTACGCGCCAAAACCTCAGCCTTTTAAATGTGCTTGTGAATGTGAAGCGTCTTATGTACTGTCCTGACGAAGAGGGAGTTTTAATACCCTCGAAACGCGTTGACTAAGTACTATACAAATAAACCTAGAATTTTATTATTAAGATCACTGATGAGTAAAGATTCTCTAAGGACAGCGCCTTTTCAAGATGATCCAGCTGCCTTTTTTCCCCCAAAAATTCCAAAGTGTAGCATAATATATTACTCTGACAAGCAGAACCCAATGCCAAAGTGCTGCAAAATGCATTGCACCACAGAACTAAATACCGGAGGGCAGAACAATATACCACCCCTGCAGAACCAACTACCACACCGTATTGTACTGCACTGTAATCTTTGGTTCTGCTGGGACAGTATATTGTGCTGCATTGTGGTATTTGGTTCTGCTGGGGCAGTATATTGTGCAGCACTGTAATATTTGGTTCTGCTGGGATGGTATATTGTGCTGCACATTTGTATTTGTAGCACAATATATTACTACTTTATGGTATTGATGCAATAGAGGGGCCTCTATGTGCTGGCCCTGCCTACTTGAGTTGAACTGACTACTCATGTTGGCCCTGCCCAGGGGCAGATTGGGAACTTAAAGTGGCCCTGGAAAAAAAACTTAAAAGTGTCCCCATGTTGTAGGTGGGTTCAAACTGACAGAAGATGGGCCAAACAAGTAGGAGGGGACAACCCAAGTAGGCGGGGCCTGCAATACTGTAATGCAGGTCAAAATACTGCCCCAGCAGAACCAATTACAACAGGACAGCACAAAGCTGCCACCCTCACCACAGTATTCAACTGTATCACCATCAGATGAGTTCAAGAGGGCACCTGAGGCTGTTGAGCATCAGATCATTATGTACCTGGCCTGTGGCCATCAAGAGGGCTTTAGTTGCTCTCTGAGCATTGGCCCACTGGGAAATTTACCTTTAGGGTTTATGGCCAATCTGCTCCTGGCCCTGCCTTCTGTCAGTTTTTGGCCCACCCAAAGCATGTGGCCACTTTTAGTTTTGTTTTTTTTTGCAGGGCCACTTAAAGTCCCCACTCCTGAATGGGAAACTGAGGCTGTGTATGTGGAGAGCCATATTGTATGCAGGGTAAGGTAGGGAGACAGGTAAACTAAGTTCTGGAAACTTGGGAGAAGGCACTACAAAGAGTCAAGCTGCAATACATGAAAAATGCCCTTCATGAAAAAATGTTGAGTTGAGGTGCACAAAGGTGATTAAATTGGTTACAAAATCAAGTCTTCATATAGCTACAGTCATGGAATAATAAAAAAGATGTCTCTTAGAAGGTAACAAAAAAATCCCATGATTAATATAAAAAAAAGAATCATTCATTGCTCCAATTGTTCTGCTAGATTTATTTCAAGCTGGCAGCCCAGTGGGTGTGTCCTTTTTATGAGGGCGTATTCTGTGTACTGTAGCTAGTGGCAGTTGAATAATAGATCTGGGCATGTGCTTTCAACTCAGTGAGGAGGACAGAGAAATTAGAAAAAGAGCAAACAGCAGGTGGCGCTATACATATTGATTTAATTTAATAACTCAGTAGCGATCATACATTTTTAAGTACATGCAATTACAAAATTATTCAGGTCCCGGTGCTTGTTTGAAAACTGTATATTATTATTTTTGGAAAAACCAATTTAAGACCCAAAAAGACTGGCCTTTAGGGGGTTAAATTTAATAGGCAAACAGTATGACGTAAACTAAGCTCCCTCTAGTGGTGAAGGACCATTTTATTATTCAACTTTCTGGCTTTGAAGTCCTAATATAAAACAAAGCCAAGACTGATATAAAGGTATATTAAGAAATTAATCAGCATCAAATTTTAGAGCTGGTCAGAATAAAAAGACAAAATCGTATTCAAGGGTGGACAGTATCACAAAGAATAGAATTACAGTAAGTTTCGTACAATAGCTGACTCAGAATGAAGTCTTTTCTAATGGCAAGGATATGAAAGACTTTAACAGACACAAAAAGACATGTTAACACTGTCTATTATGTTCCTATTACATCAAACATATTTGCACAATAGACAGAGTAGTGTTCCTCCTTTAAGCGTTGAAAGTTCTGTCCTAACAGAAATATCCATTTCCTCACTTACGAGTGTCAAGACACGGTGCCATCTGCGCTGATACAGAAAATATTTGAGTAGGCTTTAAAGACATTAATGGTTGATTTCAAGTCCATGGTCTGTCAGTGTGACATGAAAATTAAGTCCAGAGATTCACAGAATAAAAATAGGAAACTTGATGAAAAGTAGACCATGACCCACTTATATAATTGTATTAGCATAAAACATATTAAAAAGTATTCTCAGAGGAGGCTGCATTCTAATCCCATTTTAGAAGATTTTTCAAGCTGAAGGAAGAGACCAGAAATGTTAACAGCAGATTCTAAAAGTCACCTGAACATTTGCTCTATTTTGATGTCATATCATAATAGTAATAACAGAACATAGAACATGCTGAGATTCTCACTCAGCGCAGAACCGATGCATGAAAAAAAAAAACGCTCATGTGCGCAGACCCATTGAAATGAATAGGTCAGGATCCAGCGTGGAAAACTCACTTGTGTGAAAGGGGCCTAACTGTTTTATTTTTCTGTTGAAGTGGTAGCTTTGGGGTATTTAAACTCCACTAAGCTGTCTATTTTTACTGATATTGGGGTGCTCACCTTGTTTCTTAGATAAGCAATCCCATTAGGCCTTGACTCTCAAATTGGGGTGAATAAGCTGTTTAATACTTTTGTTATCGGGGTGTCCACATTGACATTGAACAACTTATTTTACATGTACAATTGCCTTTGCTGTACAGTATGTCTAACAGACAGGTGCCAGGAGGACCCTCTGAGGGAATGGGCAGTGGTAAAAACATTGCTGGAGCCATCAGAAGTAGCATCAAAAGAAAAAGGGAGCTGGTAGCAGTGACATGAGACCACTCTTTCACAATTTAGTAGAATCAGTGGATAGCAGGTTAACTAGCAATCTATGTGGAAACAGAAGATGGTGTAAGATGAGACCGTTTTTTCACTCTATAGTAGATTATTGGGCTACTGCACGGTTAAGTACATTATACCTGACCCAAACATTGACCTGTAAGGCTGAGTTAACACTCCAGTTATTTGGTCAGTTAATTCCAGCAGTTACAGTATGATGAGCCAAAATCAGGAGCCAATGCTACTCATAGATAATGTATCATGAAAATGACCTGCAACTATTTTTTGTTTTGGAACCGTAACTGACCAAATGAGTGAAGTGTGAACTGAGCCTAATAGTGACACACGTTGATGTGCTCATCCATATACTGTATGTGACCTTCATGTTGCTGCAATGTACAGTGATGTACAGCAAGATACACTCTCCCTGCAGTCCGGGATATAGCTGATTTAACACACTTTGTGACAAATTAATTCGGAACAATGCAAAATTTGGGGAAAAATTCAACGAAGTGTTCAAATCGAATTTTTGTAAACTTCGCTCATCTCTAGTCACAATACTAAGCACTCACTATACTTAAGTACTCTTTGGAGCTTAAGTAGGCACAAACGGAAAGCAAGGTGGCTGGTTAAAGAGAATTTGTCACTAACAAAATCAGTTTTAATTGACATTCTGGCCAGTTTAAAATTGATTTTAGTGATGACAGACTCCCATTAAGGGGTTGTCCAATGAAAAATGTTCTATGTTTTCCAAACTAGCACCCATCTGAATATTATTGTAACTCCATATAACTATAGGTATTCAATTAAATGTATCTGTATAGAGCCACTTGCTTTTTGTACTTTTCCTTATTTATTCACCCATTTCAATAACATTGCTTTGACTAATAAATATGCTCAGTTCCATCCTTCAACTGCTGACAGAAGAACTTTTGTTAATAAGCAGAAGTGGCATTGTTATAGTTGCAACTAATAAAGCCTTTTCATGCTTAGTGGTGGTTATGATTTTTTTTCATTATTGCTAATAAGTAGAGATGAGCGAGTAGTGTTCGATCGAGCTGGTATTCGATCGAATACTACGCTATTCGGTGTACTCGATTTCGTTCGAGTATAACGGCGATGGCGCACTTAGAATTCGTTTCCCCTCCCACCTTCCCTGGCGCTCTTTTTCCACCAATCACCATGCAGGGGGGGTATGACAGGCACGCTGAGCACGCTGGCAGCGCGAAAACGGTGTCTACATGGATTGGCTGGAAAAACCATGTGACCTCGAATATTAAAAACTCAGCTCTTCCTGCTCGTACGCATATGCTGCGTGAACTTAGTCAGGGACAGAGGCTGGAGAAGGGAGAGACAGGTTTTAGCTGTTGGACAGGCAGGAGCGTGATTAAAAGCCCTTATCAGGGCTACTATAGTGCAGTACAGTGATATCTTTATTACTGTATACACTCTGCAGAGAACGGCTGCTGTATTCAGGGATAGCTGCTGGAGTAGGGACAGAGAGAGGCATTAGTGGTGTATTAGGTGCTCTGCTACATACCAAACTATATTTGGCACTACTGCTGTGTACCTTGAACTATAAAATATATAGGCCTTATAATTGGCAACTGTACTGTGCGTTCTCTTGCAAAATAATTGAAATACCTGGTGTTAATACCCACCGTCTGAACAGTTAGTACACGGCTGTGTACCTTGAACTATAAAATATATAGGCCTTATAATTGGCAACTGTACTGTGCGTTCTCTTGCAAACTAATTTAAATACCTGGTGTTAATACCCACCGTCTGAACAGTTAGTACACGGCTGTGTACCTTGAACTATAAAATATATAGGCCTTATAATTGGCAACTGTACTGTGCGTTCTCTTGCAAACTAATTTAAATAACTGGTGTTAATACCCACCGTCTGAACAGTTAGTACACGGCTGTGTACCTTGAACTATAAAATATATAGGCCTTATAATTGGCAACTGTACTGTGCGTTCTCTTGCAAAATAATTGAAATACCTGGTGTTAATACCCACCATCTGAACAGTTAGTACACGGCTGTGTACCTTGAACTATAAAATATATAGGCCTTATAATTGGCAACTGTACTGTGCGTTCTCTTGCAAACTAATTTAAATAACTGGTGTTAATACCCACCGTCTGAACAGTTAGTACACGGCTGTGTACCTTGAACTATAAAATATATAGGCCTTATAATTGGCAACTGTACTGTGCGTTCTCTTGCAAACTAATTTAAATACCTGGTGTTAATACCCACCGTCTGAACAGTTAGTACACGGCTGTGTACCTTGAAAAATAAAATATATAGGCCTTATAATTGGCAACTGTACTGTGCGTTCTCTTGCAAACTAATTTAAATACCTGGTGTTAATACCCACCGTCTGAACAGTTAGTACACGGCTGTGTACCTTGAAACTATAAAATATATAGGCCTTATAATTGGCAACTGTACTGTGCGTTCTCTTGCAAACTAATTTAAATACCTGGTGTTAATACCCACCGTCTGAACAGTTAGTACACGGCTGTGTACCTTGAACTATAAAATATATAGGCCTTATAATTGGCAACTGTACTGTGCGTTCTCTTGCAAAATAATTTAAATACCTGGTGTTAATACCCACCGTCTGAACAGTTAGTACACGGCTGTGTACCTTGAACTATAAAATATATAGGCCTTATAATTGGCAACTGTACTGTGCGTTCTCTTGCAAACTAATTTAAATACCTGGTGTTAATACCCACCGTCTGAACAGTTAGTACACGGCTGTGTACCTTGAACTATAAAATATATAGGCCTTATAATTGGCAACTGTACTGTGCGTTCTCTTGCAAACTAATTTAAATACCTGGTGTTAATACCCACCGTCTGAACAGTTAGTACACGGCTGTGTACCTTGAACTATAAAATATATAGGCCTTATAATTGGCAACTGTACTGTGCGTTCTCTTGCAAACTAATTTAAATACCTGGTGTTAATACCCACCGTCTGAACAGTTAGTACACGGCTGTGTACCTTGAACTATAAAATATATAGGCCTTATAATTGGCAACTGTACTGTGCGTTCTCTTGCAAACTAATTTAAATACCTGGTGTTAATACCCACCGTCTGAACAGTTAGTGCATGGCTGTGTACCTTGAACTATAAAATATATAGGCCTTATAATTGGCAACTGTACTGTGCGTTCTCTTGCAAACTAATTTAAATACCTGGTGTTAATACCCACCGTCTGAACAGTTAGTACACGGCTGTGTACCTTGAACTATAAAATATATAGGCCTTATAATTGGCAACTGTACTGTGCGTTCTCTTGCAAAATAATTGAAATACCTGGTGTTAATACCCACCGTCTGAACAGTTAGTACACGGCTGTGTACCTTGAACTATAAAATATATAGGCCTTATAATTGGCAACTGTACTGTGCGTTCTCTTGCAAAATAATTTCACGGCTGTGAAGGCAAAATATTGTAACCAAAAAAAAATAAAATGCGGAGGGGGGCTAGCGGAATAGGACGTGGACGAGGACGGGGGCGCGGAAATGCTGTTGGGGGCCTTGTTGAAGCCAGTGGGGATACCAATGCGTGCTGGTGAGGGTCAGCCAGGATCCCGCTCATCCAGAATCCCTGCCTTTATGGGACAGTTAAGCAGGGGGCGGGTTACACCGCTGTTGAGGCCTGAGCAGGTTGAACAGGTGGTGCAATGGATAGCCGATAGCGCTTCCACACAGTTGTCCACCAGCCAGTCATCCACACAGTCTCACTCTGACCCTCCTTCCTCCACACCTGGCCAACAGAGTCATCCCACCATTGACCCCTCCCAGGAGCTCTTTTCGGGTCCTTTTTCAGATGTGCCGGAAAAATCCCAGGAGCTAGCAGAGGAATTTGTTTGTAGTGATGCCCAAACACTTGAGTTTTCGCCATCTCCTGCTGATGTGGACCCTGAGCCAGCATCTGTTATCATGAGCGATGATGATGATGAGACGCAGTTGCCATCAAGGGAGGCTGTTGGAATGTCCAGTGGGCAGCAGGAGGAGCAGAGTGAGGAAGTGGAAGAGGAGGTGGTGGATGACGAAATGACCGACCCCACTTGGCCAGGGGTGATGTCCAGCGAGGAAAGCAGTTGAGGTGTGGTGGTCTGCGCAGCACCGAAAAAGGCAGCAAGAGGCAGAGGGATGTCCAGAGGCAGAGGGATGTCCAGAGGCAGAGGGATGTCCAGAGGCAGAGGGATGTCCACAGGCAGAGGGATGTCCATAGGCAGAGGACAGTCCAGACAGAGAAGTGAGGCCACAGCCAGCAGGGCCGAAGCTGTTCCCGGCAGCGGGCAGTCGCGCGAAGCTCCCCCATCGAGGCCTCGTACTTCTGTGGTGTGGAGATTTTTTAATGTTTGTGCGGATGACAAACTGAGCGCGGTTTGCACACTCTGCCACTCAAAACTGAGTAGGGGCTCTGAGAAGAGCAATCTGACCACCTCAGGCATGCGGCGTCACTTGGAAGTCAAGCACTGGGCTGAGTGGGAGAGAGCAAACGCAATACAACCTGCGCCCGGTCTTGCTGCCACTGCGGTCCAGACCTCCAGCCAGGACACCTCCACATCTGCCTCTGCCTCGGCTACTTTGGGGCTTTCTCCTTCAGCCTCCCCTTCCCCCGCCTGCACCTTCACACTCCTCGTCCCAACAACTGTCCATCTCGCAGGCGTTCGACCGCAGGCGGAAGTACGCCTCGAGTCACCCCCAAGCCCAAGCCTTAAACTGCCACATCTCCAAACTGCTGGCCCTGGAGATGTTGCCGTTTAGGCTTGTGGAGACGCAGGCCTTCCGCGACCTGATGGCGGCTGCCGCACCTCGCTATTCCGTCCCCAGCCGCCACTACTTTTCCCGGAGTGCCGTCCCCGCCCTGCACCAGCACGTGTCGCGTAACATCAGGCGGGCCCTGAGGTACGCAGTCAGTGCAAAGGTCCACTTGACCACCGACTCGTGGACATGCGCTTGCGGCCAGGGACGATACATTTCTTTGACGGCACACTGGGTGAATGTTGTGGAAGCGGGGACGGGGTCGCAAACAGAGACGGCCTACCTACCACCCCCGCCCAAGATTGCCAGCATGGGTTCTGATAAACCCCTCTCCTCCTCCTCCTCTGCCTTAACATCGCCCTCAGCCGCTAGCTGGAAGCGTTGCAGCACTGGCGCGGGGAGACGTCAGCAGGCGGTGCTTAAGCTCATCAGCTTGGGCGACAGGAAGCACAGCGCCCCAGAGGTGAGGGACACCATATTGCAGCAGACGGAGATGTGGCTGTCGCCGCTGCAGCTAGGACCAGGCATGGTCGTGTGCGATAACGGCCGTAACCTGGTGGCGGCTCTGGAGCTTGCCGAACTCAATCACGTACCATGCCTGGCCCACGTTTTTAATCTGGTAGTCCAAAAATTTCTAAAGACTTACCCCAACCTGGCAGAGCTACTGGTGAAAGTGCGGCGCTTGTGCGCTCACTTTCGGAAGTCAACTGTAGCTGCTGCTAGCTTAAAAAAACTCCAGCAACGCCTCCATTTGCCTGAACATCGGCTGTTGTGCGACCTGCCCACTCGCTGGAATTCCACCTATTCCATGTTGGCCAGGGTGTGTGAGCAGCAGAGAGCATTGATGGAGTACCAGATTATGAATCCACGCGTGCCTCCAACTCAGCTCCCTCAGTTTGCCAACCACGAGTGGCCATGGATGGCAGACATATGCGATGTACTGCGTATCTTTGAGGAGTCCACCAAGAAGGTCAGCAGCGAGGACGCTATAGTGAGCGTAACCATCCCGCTCCTATGCGTCCTTAAAGAATCACTCATCACAATAAGGGAGAACGCATTGCACGCAGAGGAGACGGGGGTAGGAGGAGACGCAACGGAGCTACACAGTCAGACCACACTTTTGTCTGCTTCTCGGTGGCAGTTGCAGGAGGAGGAGGAGGATGAGGAGGAGGAGAACGACGTGGAGGTGGCTGTGGAAGAGGAGGAGGATGCTGGCGGCGAGGGTAGCAGTCAGGCTGTGTGCGTCCCATTGGTTCAGCGCGGATGGGGCGGAGAGGAGGCGGAAGAGGAAGAGGAGGAAATGGCAAGTGATCCTTCTGGTGGGGGCAGTGAGGTCATGCCTATTCAGAGTCTGGCACACATGGCTGACTTCATGCTGGGCTGCTTTTCCCGGGACACACATGTTGTCCGGATAGTGGAGAACAAACTGTACTGGGTCTTCGCAATCCTGGACCCCCGGTATAAAGATAACGTCTCTTCTTTTATTCCAGTAGAGGAGAGGACAAATCGATTGCTGGAATACCAGAGGGAACTCGTGCAGAACATGATGGAGATTTTCCCACCCACCATCGCTGGCGGCAGAGAGGAGAGGGTCTCCCAGAGTCCCACAACATCAATCAGGCCCACAGCCACCAGGGGAACACTCTCCAAGGTGTGGGACACGTTCATGGCACCCCCTCGTGCAACTTCCATCACTGCGGGGCCCGCTATCAGCAGGAGGGACAAGTATCGGCGGATGTTGCGGGAGTACCTGGCAGACCGTACCCCTGTCCTCCCCGATCCCTCGGCGTCCTACACTTACTGGGTCTCCAAGTTGGACACATGGCTGGAACTGTCCCTGTACGCCTTGGAGGTGCTTGCCTGCCCTGCCGCCAGCGTGCTATCAGAAAGGGTGTTCAGCGCAGCCGGGGGCATTATAACCGATAAGCGCAGCCGCCTGTCAACCGACAGTGCCGACAGGCTGACGCTAATCAAAATGAACAGCAAGTGGATTGACCCGGACTTTGCTTCTCCAACAGTGGAAAGCAGCCAAAAGTGAAGTGCCATCTG
The DNA here is from genome assembly GCA_900303285.1 of Rhinella marina. Lineage (NCBI taxonomy): Eukaryota > Metazoa > Chordata > Amphibia > Anura > Bufonidae > Rhinella > Rhinella marina. Next base: position 46,308 of record ONZH01013983.1, on the reverse strand, counting down.
TATGAAGTGCCATTTCCTCCTCCACCTCCTCCTCCTCCTCCTTAACCGCCGTAGAATTGCTCCGTAAATAAGAAAAATTTATATATTTATGGCTCACCTCTTGGGCCTCCACAAAATGTTTAAGAGGTCTCACCTCTTGGGCCTCCACAAAATGTTTAAGAGGTCTCACCTCTTGGGCCTCCACAAAATGTTTAAGAGGTATCACCTCTTGGGCCTCCACAAAATGTTTAAGAGGTCTCACCTCTTGGGCCTCCACAAAATGTTTAAGAGGTCTCACCTCTTGGGCCTCCACAAATGTTAAGAGGTCTCACCTCTTGGGCCTCCACAAAATGTTTAAGAGGTCTCACCTCTTGGGCCTCCACAAAATGTTTAAGAGGTCTCACCTCTTGGGCCTCCACAAAATTTTATCAAGGTCTCACCTCTTGGGCCTCCACAAAATTTTTAAGAGGTCTCACCTCTTGGGCCTCCACAAAATGTTTAAGAGGTCTCACCTCTTGGGCCTCCACAAAATTTTATCAAGGTCTCACCTCTTGAGCCTCCACAAAATTTTTAACAGGTCTCACCTCTTGGGCCTCCACAAAATTTTATCAAGGTCTCACCTCTTGGGCCTCCACAAAATTTTTAACAGGTCTCACCTCTTGGGCCTCCACAAAATTTTATCAAGGTCTCACCTCTTGGGCCTCCACAAAATGTTTAAGAGGTCTCACCTCTTGGGCCTCCACAAAATGTTTAAGAGGTCTCACCTCTTGGGCCTCCACAAAATGTTTAAGAGGTCTCACCTCTTGGGCCTCCACAAAATGTTTAAGAGGTCTCACCTCTTGGGCCTCCACAAAATTTTATCAAGGTCTCACCTCTTGGGCCTCCACAAAATTTTTAAGAGGTCTCACCTCTTGGGCCTCCACAAAATGTTTAAGAGGTCTCACCTCTTGGGCCTCCACAAAATTTTATCAAGGTCTCACCTCTTGGGCCTCCACAAAATTTTTAAGAGGTCTCACCTCTTGGGCCTCCACAAAATGTTTAAGAGGTCTCACCTCTTGGGCCTCCACAAAATTTTATCAAGGTCTCACCTCTTGGGCCTCCACAAAATTTTTAACAGGTCTCACCTCTTGGGCCTCCACAAAATTTTTAACAGGTCTTACCTCTTGGGCCTCCACAAAATTTTATCAAGGTCTCACCTCTTGGGCCTCCACAAAATTTTATCAAGGTCTCACCTCTTGGGCCTCCACAAAATTTTATCAAGGTCTCACCTCTTGGGCCTCCACAAAATTTTATCAAGGTCTCACCTCTTGGGCCTCCACAAAATTTTATCAAGGTCTCACCTCTTGGGCCTCCACAAAATTTTTAACAGGTCTCACCTCTTGGGCCTCCACAAAATTTTTAACAGGTCTCACCTCTTGGGCCTCCACATAATTTTATCAAGGTCTCACCTCTTGGGCCTCCACAAAATTTTTAACAGGTCTCACCTCTTGGGCCTCCACATAATTTTATCAAGGTCTCACCTCTTGGGCCTCCACAAAATGTTTAACAGGTCTCACCTCTTGGGCCTCCACAAAATTTTATCAAGGTCTCACCTCTTGGGCTTCCACAAAATTTTTAACAGGTCTCACCTCTTGGGCCTCCACAAAATTTTATCAAGGTCTCACCTCTTGGGCCTCCACAAAATTTTATCAAGGTCTCACCTCTTGGGCCTCCACAAAATTTTTAACAGGTCTCACCTCTTGGGCCTCCACAAAATTTTCCATGAGCCTCTGGCCAGCCCACGGCCTCTTCCTGCCTTTTGCGGTCCTACGCATCCCTCAACATCCCCACTGCTTTACCTGCTAGACATGACACTGGGCCAGGTCGGGTCACTGACATCTCAAGCGCCAACAATTTGGGCATTTTAAGGCTTCTGCATGTGTTTCAGTTGTTTTTACATTTTAAAGAAGACATGTCTGACCACATCTCACACACACACACAATGACAATTAGGGGTGGGGTCTATTTGCTTTCCCCTTTGCCTATGCCATCTGTGGTTGTCATAGGCAACGTGATTTTAAGGGGTGCAGAATTTTATCTTCTTTTTTGTCTAGTTTGGCTTGGGGTCCATGGCAATGTAGAGGAAAGAAGGTTTCCTTGTATGGTCTCACTTTACAGAGAGGTTACATTGTCTTTGGAGTGTATCGTTGAGAGGCTGTGATAGTGGCGTAATAGTGCGACTTGGGCGCGTTATATGCACCCAGACATGCTTCCCCTGCTGTCCCAGTTGCATTCCAGCAGTGTTGGCATCCTTTTCTGAGGTTTCAGGGTGGACTTGGTGACCTCCAAGTGGTCGAATTGAGATTTCCAAGTGGCGAGCATTTTTTTCCCATAGACTTTAATGGGATTCGATATTCGGTCGAATAGTCGAATTTCGCGGTCTATTTGAATCGAATTTCGAACTTTCGGATATTTCACTACTCGCTCATCTCTACTAATAAGCAGTAGTAGTATTTTTATTAAAATAAAAAAAATAATAATAACCACCACTAAGCGTGAAAAGGCTTTAATAGTTGTAACTATAACAATGCCACTTCTGCTAAATAACAAAAGTTCTTCTGCCAGCAGAATATAATACTAACATAATAATAACAATAGTAATAATAAAAAATTATTATTATCATTATTTTGCTTAACCCTTTCACGACCGGAGGTTTTTTCGGTTCTGCATTTTCGTTTTGCGCTCCCTGCCTTCAAACAGCCATAACTGTTTTATTTTTCTGTTCACATAGCTGTATGAGGGTTTGTTTTTTGCGGGACAAGTTGTACTTTCCAACGCCACCATTTAATATTACATATGGTGTAGTGGGAAGCGGGAAAAAAATTCCAAATGGGGTGAAATTGCAAGAAAACCGCTATTCCGCTACAGTTCTACGGGTTTGTTATTTACAGCGTTCGATGTGCATTAAAACTGACCGGTTACTTTCATTCTACTGGTCAGTACGAATCCGGCAATACCTAATATGTATAGTTTTTCCTGCGTTTAGATGGTGATAAAATAATTAGAAAGTTGCCCTTTTTTTTTTTTTTTTTTTCCTTGTCATATCTTGACCCCTATAACTTTTTGGTATTTATGTGTACAGAGCTGTATGGGGGCTCATTTTTTGCGGGGCGGTCTGAAGTTTTTATTGATACCATTCTGGGGTGTGTATGACTTTTTGATCACTTTTTATTTAATTTTTTTTAGAAAAAAAAAGGGACAAAAAACTGCGAATCGCCATTTGGACGCTTTTTTCCGCCACACAATTCGCCGTATTGAAATTTTTTTTTATATTTTAAAAGTACGGGCGTTTTCGGTCACGGTGATACCCATGATGTCTATATTTATTGTTATTTAGGTATTTATTTTTTACTTATACGGAAAGGGGGGTGATTTGAACTTTTATATCTTTTTTATTTTTTATATATTTTTTAACATTTTTTTTAATTTTTCTGTGATTATTTTAAAGCTCAAATATCATCTGATCTGTTGTGTTTTTTTTTTTTTCTTTATGAGCAATCATGGATTTACTAGATGCAGTTAAAACCATGAATTGCTCATTTCTTATCCTGGCCTGCCATCTAGTGGCCAGAATAAGAATTGCAGTTTGAAAACTGTAATCCTCACCAGCGAGGATTACAGTTTTCATATGGTGTACAGACACCCCGATTGGCCAATCGGGGCGTCTGTACACCACCCGGAAGCGTGGGCTTCCGGGTTCAGACGCATCCTGATGCCGTGATCACGTGTGATCACGGCATCAGTAAGGCCCAGGAAGTCTCCGCAGACGGAGGTAAGATGCGGCAAGTCTCTGCTGTTAGAAACAGCAGAGACTTGCCGGCCATGACGCCCGCCGCACCTGCGAGCGGGCGTCATGTCCCCGCACCGCCCGCGCGCCGTACATGTACGGCGGCGGTCGGGAAGGGGTTAAAGAGGACTTGTCACCTCTTCTGACATTTTTGCTTTAGTAACAACTTGCATTCCAATTTTAATAACAATTATGGAGCATCTATCCTTACGACTAGAGAGGAGCGAAGTTTTGAAAAATTTGATTAGGCAACTTCGGTATAAATCTGGTATACCTAGGCCACTCTGCCTTAGTGTACAGCCACACAGAGTGGCCATGCTGTAGTGAAAAACCACGCAGCCAATTATCCCTCAGCTGACTTTCATTTATTAATGAAGATCGCACTATATAATCCTGTGATGGCTAATCTCCGCTGCTCCAGCTGTGGTAAACTACAACTCCCAAGATGTACACTTGCTTGGCTGTTTTCCATAGAAATGAAAGCAGCATGCTGGGAGTTGTAGTTTTACTACAGCTGGAGTCCCGGAGGTTTGCCATCACTTATAGTCCTTCTTCATTGTTAATGGCCCCACGGCACCATTAATGCACCTTTTAACAGGGGCGGTATGGAGTTTGGCTGGTTAGGTGGGGGCACAATATGCATATTATTGCTGTTCTTGCCTGCAATCTTGTGCAGGTTGACATTAAACACAGAATATTAATCAGCTCTGGCATACTCACTTCTCCAACCCCAGCACTCTCCTGCCCTACATGTGGGAGCCCTTCTTCTGTTATCTTCTTTTCCTCCTTTTCCATATCATCTAATCTCGATGAGAATATGTCATCAGGAACATCCAGCTCCTCTTCTCTCTGCATTTTGCTGACTTTTCTAGGATTTGAAAGAAGTAAAGCCAGCAAAAGATGAGGATGGTTATCATTAAAGGGGTTGTCCCACAAAAAATATTCTACAGTTTTCAAACCAGCACCTGGATCTGAATACTTTTGTAATTGCATGTAATTAAAGCTTTTGTATAGCTACTGAGCTATTCAGTAAAATGTATCTTTATAGTGCCACTTAATTTCATATTTCTTTGACCTGCTCACTGAGATGGCCGTACATGCTCAGTTTCATCTTTCAACTACCTCCTGAGTTGTAAAAAAAATAAATGGGGAGATCTCTGGATCCATGTGAGGTACAGGGCTGGTTCTAGCTTTATTAGAAAGAGGTTGTCATGTACTATATGATGTCTGATTTTCCCTTTAAGATCTGGCCTCCCTAAGGGGTCCAGACTAGCAATGGAATAATAAAGGTGTCCATCTTATCTTAGTTTATGGCTGATGTTGGAATATATAAATATAGGAATAAATAAATAAATAAATAAAAACGACGCAGCATAAAGTCTCCCTGCACTCTCCCTGCAGTCTCCCTGCCTCTCCCTCTCCAATTTCAGCAACACTGTCCCTGGTGCATGAGCGTTTGCCACATCTCTCCATATGCTCAACTCACAGGACAATGGCGGAGACCACGCGGGATGAGGGTTTTAAAGGACTATGACATCACAGGGGCTGGCTATTCGTAGACTGGCTTGCTGCTCGGCACTATGGGTGATCTTGCGTTCCCAGGCTTCTTACTTTCACTTTGTGCAGCCGCCATTTTATGCGCAAAGAAATTCAGATTTGTTTTGAATAGAAGTTTTCCTAAACTTCGGATCAAATTATGCGCCGAATGCTTCGCTTCACTCAACAATACTTATGACACTATGATGTGCCCTTCCTTTATTATTAGAAGTTATGAATGGATTGCTAGCAAACTACAATACGTCCAACCCTGTGTTAACAGTTGGGAGTGTGTGCCTGCACAGTCTAAGGGCTCGTGCACATGGCCGTAAAAAGCAGGTCCGCAATACATGGACACCGGCCGTGTGCACCCTGCATCACTTGAATGGGTCCACAATCCGGGAGGTCTGTGTGGAACGGAGTCACGGAACCCCACTGAAGCACTACAGAGTGCTTCTGTGAGGTTTCTCTTCGTGCCTCTGCACTGCAAAAAAAAAAGTTCTATTTTTTTTTTTTTTTTTGCTGTGCGGACGGATCATGAACCTATTCAAGTTGAATGGGTGTGGACACATTGCAGCAGCCGCACGGATAGTGCCCTTCAAATTGCAGCCCCGAATGCACAGAACGGCCGAACAACTGTGTGCATGAGCCCTAACACTGGTTGGACCTTTATTGCAGACTGATTGCAATTCATTCCTAAACTTCTAGTGGAATAATATAAGAATGCAATATAGTAATCATAAGAAAAGATGCCTCTGAATTGTTATTACATGGGGAATGCAAGTAGTTACTAATACAGACTTGTCAGGAGAGGTGACAAGTCCTCTTTAATGTACATTAATATATTCAATATATGATAGGTAACAGCCTGAGGTTGTCAGAGAATAATGTTGTAACTTTGGAGACTCACAGGTTGGGGAACACTGGTGGGCATCATATCCCTGACCATATCACACATTATTAAATAAAGCCTTATTGTATGTGATCTCTGTGAAATATTTAGCAAAAGAGGAAATTTACAGCTGCAGCATTGAGAACAATTGCATTTCAAAATGAACAATTTAAAAACAATTCTCCTATAATAGGTCTGTAAACGACTGCAATTTGCAGTCCCAAGGTGCCGCTCGGTGATTTCTCTTAACATTTATGGCTTTCAGAGTTTAACGTGTTCAAGTCGGTTTACAATGAGATCCTGTGAGAAAGGAGCAGTTACTATATTATAGCAAACTATTATATCCAGACACTGCTGATGTTTCATCTGTGCCAGTGGCAGGGCAGAAAATGTATTTAAAGGGAATGTGTCATCAGGAAATGACCTATTGTTTAACTCAAGTTTTGATGTTAAACATATGTTTTTGAATAGTTATGACTTCATGTCCTTTGATAGCATCCACATGGGCCATGGATACAATGGTCTGGAGGGGACTCAGTGACTTCTATGGCAGAGTTTTCTAGACATGCTTTGTGACGTGTGCAGAGGTCAGGAGGGAGCTGATAAGCTGTGATATCACTTATTTTGAAGAGAGGGTCTTGTGTTATCCATACATAGGTGTTACTGCCTATGATGATAATGAGATGGCTACTGAGAAGTTCAGTGTACAGTACAGGAAATCTTGACCTATTATTAGGACTAGTGATCAGTTAGATATGTTTATTAATAAAGATAGTTACATGGAAAATTTAAAAAAAAATCATACATTCTACAAAACATGTTTAACATAAAAATGGGATTAGACAATAGGTAATTTCTGATGACACATTCCCTTTATAAGGGCTATCCACAGGAAAGGTGACACACATTGGATCACATGGGGTCTCACTGCTAAAACCCACAAATGATCCAGCAAAAGGGAGGTTCCCAAGTCCCCCATCCCCATGGAGAAATAGCATGCATGTTGGTTTTCCACTCTTTTACTTCTATTCTTCTATTGGACTGGGAGAACACTGTCTGTCAATATCCGTCATATGTGGTTATATCTTAAAGGGGTTGTTCAGTAGATGGCATCCCTGGTGACCATATGATGTAACCAGGAGAATATGCAGGACAAATGTAGTATTACAACAATGAGATATTATGCAAGCCATGGCTGCCTTGAGGCGTACTAGGCTACAGATACCAGGGGGGTCCTTGTGTGGACCCAAACTGTGACACAATAACGGGCCCCAAAGATCCAACAGAAGACATCACCATTTGTAGCAAATCACTTTCAACTGGAGTATTTCTTTTTTTAAAAAACTCTTTTTATTGATTTCAATTGTAACAACAGACTAATAGCCAATTACACTCATGAACAACACATGACTTTACATTTAGAATTCAACCATATATTCATATTCAAGTTCATTGAATGCAAAGCAGAACAATAGGTTGAAACAACTCTAACACTATCCAGAGGTCATAGTCCCAATCCCTATAAAGCTGAGATACATATTATGTGAGCAGCACAAACATGCATGATTATGTAACTTCAAAGAGAGTGAAAGTAAAAGTAAAAGTACAGATCTACAATATCCTCCAGATATACTAAATACAATGAGGAAGAAGGCACTCTACTTCGTACCCAATTACCTATGAAGACTCAGTGTTTGTAGCTCTTCCTCCCAGTTGGGGGAGGGGATTTATGTAACTGTTTCCTGGCCTCCCTCCAGGGGCTCCACAACTGCAGAAACTTAGCGTGATTCCTTGTTTCCCAACCCACCAGTTCCTCCATTAAGCAAATTTGATCCACTTTTTCCCTCCACATGTCTATTGTGGGTGGGTCAGTGCTCAGCCATTTTAATGCAATCAGCAGTCTAGCTGCTGGTACCAGCATGGTTGGGAGATTATGCCTCGACGGGATCCAGGTCGAGGACGGAAGCCATAATAATACTGATTCTGGCTGCAAAATGATTGTGAGCTTGCAAATGTCATTGATTTGTTGTTCTATTTTCTTCCAATATATTTGAATTATAGGACATGCCCACATTATATGAAGTAGAGTGCCCTCATCCCTCTTACACCTCCAGCAAGTGCTGGTTGCACTCAATCTCATTTGTGACAGCTTCTGAGGATCCTTGTACCATCTAGTGTTCCTGCAGGGTCCCTTGTGGAAATTAGATCCGCTACCGTTAGTGACTCAAACTCATTCCAGAAATCAGGGCCATGTTGCAATTTATGGTCTAATAAATACGGTACCAAATTCGCTGGCATCACTCCAGATGGAGTTGGCATTAGGGTTGAGCTGGAAATCAATGGCGACAAACCTAATCTAATTCCTTTTGTAAGTCCCTCCATCTGAGGTGAGGAGGTTTCAATGCCCCACAGTTTTGCTAGTTGGAAATTAGTGATATTGGACAGTTCTATATCCGAGCCTAACACCCTGAACCTGGGAACACAAAGATGTAGCCATCTTTTCATTTGAATTGCCCTGTAGTAGGCTTTAAGGTCAGGGAGACCAAACTCCCCATTCTCTCGAGCCATAGTAAGTCTCTCATAACTCATCCTAAGTCTCCTTCTCTTCCACAAGAAGGCCATAAAAAGCGATTGCACTTGTGTGAAAAAGGAAATTGGCACATGGATAGGTACCATTTACAGCAAGTACAACAGTTTGGGTAAAATGTATGATTGAAGCATGTTCTTACGCCCCATCCACGGGACATATGGTATCGCCAAGTATTGCAATCGTTTCAGCAGTGGCATATGACTAATCTTAAATAGCAGCTTTATAGTAGGAGTAATATTGTTTCTGAGGTATTTTATACATGCGGTCTGCCATCTGAATGGGATGTTATTTTTAAAGGATTTTGTAGCGTTCATGGGCAGGGTAATATTAATAGCCTCAGACTTATGATAATTTATTTTGAAATTAGAAAGCGCGCCAAATTGTTCAAAAAGCTCTAAGATTTTCGGAAAGGCTTTTTGGGGATTAGTCAATATAAGTAATAGATCGTCCGCAAAAGCAGCACACTTATGACTTCTTGAATTAATGCGGTGCCCCTCTATGTCATCATTATCTCTTATTTTTTGCAGGAGGGTTTCCATCATGAGGATGCCGAGGGTAGGGGATAAAAGACACCCTGTTGCCATTGCTAATAATGAAGGAGTTTGACAAGGTACCATTAATTCTGATCCTGGCATTGGGGTTATTATACAGAGACAGAACTGCCTTAACAAAGGCCTCAGGGATACCATAATGTCGCAGAGCTTCCTTCATGAATTGCCAGCTCACCCTATCAAATGCATTCTTGGCATCTGTGCCGAGAAGGACTAGTGGGACATTTTTACTGTGGGCATGTTGTATAGCATGTATTATTCTGGTAGAGTTCAGATTCCCCTCCCTACCTGCCACAAAACCAGTCTGATCTGGGTTGATCAAGGAGGGTGTTAGAGCATTGAGTCTCTGTGCTAGTATTTTGGCCCAAATTTTAATGTCTACATTCAGTAGAGAAATTGGTCTGTAACTACCACACTCCTTGAGGTCCTTTCCTTCTTTTGGTAATACAGTTATACTGGCCTCTAGGGCCTGTGATGGTAAATGGGTACCATTTAGTAGAGCTGTACTCCAGCCTGTGAGATGCGGCAGGAGAGTGGGAAGCATCTTCTTATAGTAACCTGCTGGTAGACCATCAGGCCCAGGGGCTTTCCCATTCGTGAGAGAACATACAATTTTCCTAATCTCATCTTCAGATATAGGGGCTAGTAAGTTGGTGCAATCTGTTGCCGTTACTTTAGGTAACTGGAGTATAGTTCTTATGAGATGTTACCACAAGAACTGCAGCAGATTTTAAATGTGAACTCCCCACTGAAAATCCACAGCAAATTACCATACAATACATGTGGTTGGAGTTTTTAAAGCCTTACCCAAATGTAACATAACTGAGGACATGCTGCGGAGTTTCTAATCTGTGGCATATCAATTTTATGGAAAATAATGCACTAGAACGATAGAAGCAAACACAATACATGGACTAACCCCTCACTCTAATGATAAAATCTGAGTCTCTCAGCCAATATATTTTGATCAAAACACATCTGTGCCCGCCTACCCAGTGCCACAGTCATCTCAGGTCAAGCAGGTCTTGCTCTATACCTATGCATATTTACTATCGTATAGTGCAAGGTGTTTTTGTATCCTTTTTCCGTGATTTGTTTGATTTGTCTTGAAGAAGTGGCACCTTCAGGTGTGAATGCGCTTCTATCCCAGGAGTAGCATTCATGTGCACTTTTGCCCCATCTATCCCACAGGCGACCTTGATTAGTTGGTACATATAGGTGTGCGTGCTCCTCCTCTGATGCACATAGAGGTAACTAGGAGCAGCACAATATACGTGCAGGGTCTGCTCTCCTGAATGTAGATGCCCATACGGGATAGGTAGGTTTAGCGTAGGACCTTCCTGACCTGAGACCACCTTGGCGCTGGGTAGGTGGTCACAGATGTGTTTTGATCAAAATATATTGGCTAAAAGTCTCAGATTTTAGTGACAGCTTAGTCCATATGTTATGTTTACCTCTATCGTTCTAGTCCATTATTTTGCATGAGTTTATAAATGTAGCCATGCACATCTGCATATTTACTATCATACTGTGCAGAATGTTTTGTATCTTTTTTCCGTGATTTGCATATCAATTTTATTACAGATTTGTTGCAGATTTCACCCTTTGCAATATCCTTACTAGTGTTGAGCGAGCATGCTCGGACGAATATGATATTTGGCCGAGCATGGCAGCGCTCAGGACCACGTGGTGTTCAGCCGAACACCACGTCTGCTCGATCGCCATGCTCAAGTCCCCTCCCCACACGCTAATTAGCCAATTAGCATGCAGGGAGGTACTGGCATTCACTGCAATGCCAGTAGCCATGTTGGCTACTGGCATTACACTGATTGGCTGGCCGGGAATGCGTCATAGGGTGCTATATAACACCGGCTCAGACCAAGTCAGGGAGAGCTGCTGCAAGGAGGGACAGATAGTGTAGGGATAGAAATTGGCTAGGCAGGGCTAGTTTTTCTGTTTCAAAGACCCAAAAGCCCTTTTAAGGGCTATTATATCTGGCTGCAATATATTTTTGTCAAAAATTGCGGAAGATTGCCTGACCTAAGCACCACCTGCACAGTGTGTGCATTATAACGTGTCTGATCCTATATACCTGACATCCGTTGCTATTTTTTCTCCCACTAATGAAGGCGACATTACCTGTGTTGCGTGTGCATTATAATGTTACTGTATCCTATATACCTGACATCCATTGCTATTTTTTCTGCCGTTAATCAAGGCGACATTACCTGTGTTGCGTCTACATTATAAAGTTACTGTATCCTATATACCTGGCATCCATTCCGATTTTTTCTGCCGCTAATCAAGGCGACATTACCTGTGTTGCGTGTCATTATAACGTTACTATATCCAATATACCTGACATCCGTTACTATTTTTTTTGCCGCTAATCAAGGCAACATTACCTGCGCTGCGTCTGCAATATAACTTTATTGTATTCTATATACCTGACATCCATTGCTATTTTTTCTGCTGCTAATCAAGGCTACATTACCTGCGCTGCGTCTGCTGTATAACATTTACGCAACTAGGGACAGATAGTGTAGGGATAGGATTTGGCTAGGCAGGGCTATTTGTTCTGTTTAAAAGACCCAAAAGTCCTTTTAAGGACTGTTGTTATATCTGGCTTCAATATTTTTTTTTTCTTTTGGGGCAAAAATAACACAAGTTTGCCTCACCCTAACACCACCTGCACAGCGTGTGCATTGTAACTTTTCTGTATTCTATATACCTGACATCCGTTGATATTTTTTCTGCCGCTAATCAAGGCGACATTACCTGCGCTGCGTCTTCTGTATAACGTTTGCACAAGGAGGGACAGATAGTGTAGGGATAGAAATTGGCTAGGCAGGGCTAGTTGTTCATTACAGGGCTAGTTGTACATTACTAATGTAGCCTTGATTAGCGGCAGAAAAAAATGCAATGGATGTCAGGTATTTAGGATAAACAACATTGTACCGCACGTGCAGCACATGTAATGTCGCCTTGATTAGCGGCAGAAAAAATGCAATGGATGTCAGGTATTTAAGATAAATAAACATTGTACTGCGCACGCTGCGCAGCTGGTGTTAAGATTTGGCAGATGTGCGCTAATTTTGAACCCCTAAAAGGACTTTTGGGTCTTTTAAACAGAACAACTAGCCCTGCCTACCCAATTTCTAGCCCTACACTATCTGTGCCTCCTTGCGCAAACGTTATACTGCACACGCAGCACAGGTAATGTGACATTACCTGTGCTGCGTCTGCTGCATAACGTTTGCACACTCTAAATATTTCTGCCATTCGGTGAAATTTTTCTGCTCATACACTTAAAAAAAATCTGGGCAACTGTCCTTTTGACAAACTTGCATATATACCATTTAATATGCGCAAGGTGAGCAGTAAGGGACAGGGAAGTGGGCTTGCTGCTGATGGTGCACGCAGAGGCCATGGCTCTGGGCGCGGTGAAACTGTGTCTGCTGGCAGAGCCCAAGAAACAAAGTCACCAAAAACTCCTAGCTTCATGTCTCAGTTTGCAGGGCGGCGCAAGACAGGTTCTTGTTAGGTCAACATGTCAGGAGGAGGACCACAGTAAGGTTAATTTTTTAGGTTAAAAAATTAGGGGTGAGGGCCTGCTGGTGAACCTCTTAAATATTTAAAGGCGAGGGCAGCCTAATAAGCAGTTTGATATGATGGAGGAAGAGGACGAGAAGAGGAAGGGGTGAATGGAAATACAGTGTATTCTATACACCTTAAAAGCCACATTTAAAGTTCCTTTATGTTCAACTGCTTTCCTCTGGTGGGGTAGCGAAGTCAGGGGCAATCCAGGCCTTGTTCATTTTGATAAGCGTCAACCTGTCAGCATTTTCAGTCAGGCGGATGCGCTTAGCAGTTATTATGCCCCCAGCGGCACTAAATAACCGCTCCGACAAAACGCTGGCGGCAGGGCATTTTCCAATACTTTTCCCTCCTTGTGACACTAGACCGCTTATCAGAACCTTTTCCACATGCAGAGCCGTCTGCCTTTATTGTGAGCAATGAGCTTTTGAGTAGACCCAGAAGTGGGATGGTTACGCTGATAATATCATTATTGCCACTCACGATCTGTGTAGATTCATCAAAGTTGCATAAAACCTCACAGAGGTCAGACATCAATGCCCACTCGTCGCTTGTGAAGAGCGGAAGCTGACTGGAAAGGTGCCGACCGTTTTGCAGCTGATATTCCACTACTGCCCTCTGCTGCTCACAAAGCCTGCCCAACATGTGGAAGGTGGAGTTCCAGCGTGTCCTCAGGTCGCATAGCAGTCAGTTAGCTGGCAAGTGTAAGCGCTCCTGCAGCATTGCCAGACAGGCGGAAGCTGTAGGTGACTTTCGGAAATAGGCACACAGTCGGGGCACCTTCGCCAGGCAGCTCAGGCAAATTGAGGTAGGTTTTGAGAAACCGCTGAACCACTAAGTTGAAGCAGTTGTTTGGCCTGAGGTAGACTCCTGTTCGTCCTTCCTGTTGGAGGAACAGGTAGACTCATTCCTGTCATTAGTTCTAGGATCCTATAGGGTCAGTTTGGTTTAGGTTCCTGTGTATAAACTCGCCTACCTTTGAGGCCTGTTCATACTGGTAGTCAGTCAGGATTAGAGTCAGGGTTTCCTTTAGGAGGTGTCCATCTATGTGTGTGAGCTTGCCGAGCTCCAAAGCCGCCACCAAGTTGCGGCCATTATCAGACACAACCATGCCTGGCTGTAGGTTGTGGCGAGAGTCACAGCTCAGCCTGGTCCCTTCTTCCCTGCCACAGCTCTGCGGCGGTGTGCTGTTTGTCACCTAAGAAAATAAGTTTCAGCACAGCCTGTTGCCGCTTCCCCACTGCACTGCTTCCAGCTACTGACTGAAGTCTGACTGGTGCTGCAAGATGAGAATTCTGAGGTGGAAGTGGAGGAGGAGAAGGAGGGGTTGCAGCTGCTAATGTAGGTGGTGGCAGAAATCCTGATGGAAGTAGGGCCCGCAATCCTTGGTGTCGGTAGCACCTGTGCCATCCCAGGGTACGACTAGCTCCCAGCCTCCACAACGTTCACCCAGTGTGCCGTCAGGGAAATGTAATGTCCCTGGCCAAAAGCATGCTGGTGTATAAGGCGGTGACGGCACACCAGCAAAAATAGTGGCGGCTACGTACTGAGTAATAAGGGACAGCCGCCGCCATCAGACTGCAAAAAGCCTCAGTGTCCACAAGCAACATTTTCAGCGCCAGCAATTTGTAAAGATGTGCATTTAGTGCTATGACCTGTGGGTGGGTGGCTGGGTATTTGCGCTTTCGTTCAGAGGCCTGGGATATGGACATCTGTACGCTGTCCTGGGACACAGAAGTGGACGTGCTCGCTGATGGTGCTTGCGAAGGTCCAGGTGCAGGGCGGGAGGCATCTGGGCCTGCGTCTTGGACAGCACGTAACACAGGGGAAGAGGAGGCAGTAGTGTGACCCGCAGACACCGATTGTGGACCCAGGCATTTGGCCCACCTATTAGGGTGCTTTGCTGCTATGAGGATCATGCTCATGGTGGTCAGGTTGCTAGTGTTCATGCCCCTGCTCATTTTGGTATGGCACAGGTTGCAAATGACAATTCTTTTATTGTCAGCACTTTCCTCAAAAAAGCGCCAGACTGCGGAACACCTACCCCTTGGCAAGGGAGATTGCCGCAAGGGGGTGCTCCGGGGAACAGTTGCGGGCCTGTTTGGTGTGGCCTGCCTTCTCCCTTTTGACACCCCACTGCCTCTTACAGCCTGTTGCGGTGCTGCGGATCCCTCCGCCTCTGTACTGCTGTCCTCATTCGGCTTGCCACCTTCCCAGGTTGGGCCAGGGATTTCATCGTCCACCACCTCCTCTTCCACTTCTTCACTCTGGTACTCCTCCTGACATGTTGACTTTGAATGCTGCTGACACTCAAAAACATTATGGGCGAGTGCCTGCTGCTGATCTGTAAAATATTAGGGGTGAGGGCCTGCTACTACTTGCGCTTTATATACAAGTAAATATATGTTTCCTAACAATATTTTCTCTAAAATCAATGTTATTTTCGGTTTTGGGGGGTATTCTTGTCATTCCGTAAAAGTGGCGTAAAACATCGTTAATAGCAGCGACTGTGGAGTCCAAGATGCATCCAGACATCCTCCCCATGCTGTTCCCAAACCATTTCAGTGGTGTTTCCACCATTTTCTCAACTTTCCTTATGAACCAAACACCCTCCCCTCTTCAGAGCAGGGGGTGCCTGGTTTAGTGCTTGGGTTCTCCCATTGACTTCCATTATGCTCGGGTGCTCAGCCGAGCACCACATAGTGTTCGACCAGAGCACCCGAGCATCACGGTGCTCGATCAACACTAATTCTTACCAAATCACCTCAAAATCAAACCACATGCAGATATTGTTGTAGATTAATTCCTAGATTTGCAGCGGAATCTGTAACAGAAAAGGTCCGCAGTTTGTGGCCTCAGACAATGGTAAAAGAAGATATTACAATTCCATATGGCAAGTTTTCTGTATAGACGGAAGGTACACTGTCAGAATCATGTCCTCCGGTGGGCCAAGGAAACCCAGTGTAGCCCTTGTAGCCCTCTTGTAGCCCTTGTTTACACTTCAGTGTTTGATCAGTGATTTGTGAGCCAAAACCAGAAGTGAAACCTACAATGAGATAAGGTATGATGGAAAGATCTGCTCCTGCACTGTGTTTAGAGCCACACCTGCTTTTGGCTCACAAATCACTGATGGAAATCAATGACCAAACACTGACGTGTGAAATTTCTCCATAATCAGAGCCATATTGTCTCTATAGAGTACGAAGCGTACTAAACATTGCAGCTTAAAGTATCCATAAATGTTTCCCTCTGCCCATTACAAATATTAAAAGCCACATTTAGGAATATGTTTGTATAAGCGAAGAATATATATCTCCTGCTGGAACAATTTATATTTTAGTTGCATCTGAAAATTCATGCATTACTGGCAATGGTACCAGGGAGAGGGATAACGGCGCTCGCCACATATTTACATGCCATGTATTTCTTCCAAATGTCTTTGTTGTGCTTTCAATTATGGATGTTGATGTTTGTTTTCTAATGTTTGGGAAAACATTTCTTTACATTTGCAATGCTCGGCGTCTGGCGCGTTCCATCTATTTGTTTGTATTGTAATGTTTCATAAAATCAAGGAGAAACCTGATTGATATGGAAATATAGATACTGCCCCGTGTGCATAATTTCTTATATTTTATATTGATTTCCAAGCCTAAGTACGTCTACTGAAATGAACGGCGAGTCTAAGTTATATTTTCCGAGGAGCAGCTGAAACAACACTCATTGGCCTGTTTAAAAGGCCTGCAGATCAGCCATCCAACAAGCAGATGCTCATTCATGCCGGCATAAAAATGATCTTTTCACAGTAGCACATTACTCCCAACAGTATTCAGGCTGTATGGGGGATGAACGATCGTAGTAATGATCATGTGGCTCCCATTCAGTGTGCATCAGTCCATGTTAAATACAGCATTGATCGTGCATGGGCATAACTACCTCAACAACCATGGAGGCCCATGTCCACTCAGACATATTAGTGATGTATATAGACAATCAGAGTGTATTACCTTTTGCATTATTTCTGTGTTATGACGTCACCGATATATTTCTGTACATCACCATGCGTACTAACATACTATTGTGATACCACTGTGAGCTTTATTGCTGTACTGTGACATTATTATGCCAGTGATATAACTTCACAGTGTTGATTGTTATCGTTATCACACCATTGTGACATCACTGTGTGCATTATCCCTGTGCATTAGGAAAATTAACATAGTCACAAGTTTCTCATTTTCATGCTGCCAAAGATGGTCTTGCTATAGGGCCCCATAGGTTCTTGTTACGCCCTTGGATCGGCGGTCATTCAAAGATAAAGTGCTCTGCCCTGAAGGACCCTAAGAGAAAGAGTTTGCATTGCTTCATTATAAAACAGACTGTAAATTATGATCTTATCCAAAAAGGCACAAAAGAATCAGGGGGTTAATATTGTTGATAGGAATGTAAAAAATAAATGGGGAGAGGAATCTGTATGCTATGTTGTTACCTCTGAGTCAAAAAGTGTATGTCCCTTCATGTTATACAGCTTCCCGGTACAGTACATCCGCTGACAAAAAAAAGTAAACTGCACAAAGAGGAGTTTACATTCCAAGAAGACATAAAAGACACAGGGGTAAGACAAATATATGGGGACAGAGCAAGAAGTGCATATGCTTAACCCCTAATATAAAACATCATGTACAATTATATGCTCGTGCCAAGGAACGTACCTCCAGTGAAATGGACAGAAACCCTGTAAAAGACTTCAAGGCAAGTAATAATCCATGAAGGCCCAAACAGACTGTAGAAAGCAAATGTATGTGTTTATGCTATGAACCTTAATAAATTATCCCATGAATATGCTTTTAAAATAAAAGTCGTGTAATGAGATTAACCCTTTAAGAACTGGGCCTTTTTTTCATTTTTGCTTTTTTATGTTAACTTATTGCCTACCGCCTTACAAATATGTGCATCGGCGGTTAGGACAATGGCGGCTGCCCGCGAGTTCAACGAGTGACATAACTACTGGGTATCTGCTATTTTAAACAGCAGACACACAGGGCTAATGCATGCAATTCACGATAACGTCGGTAGCCCACATTTAACCCCTCATATGCCGTGATGAAATGTCACCACGATACTTGTGAGGACAAAAACTGGGAGTGAGCTCTCCTGGCTGTGCATCACCTCCATCTAGCAACGATCGGGGGAGCAGGATGGTATGGGCAGCAGCCTCTATACTCCTGAGTGATACAAGGCTGCCGCACATTAGTTCCTAAGGAGAGCCTGCCTGTGGCAAGGCTCCATAGGAAAATAGTGTAATTCCCCCTTGGTCGCTTTGCCTCCAACAAAAATGTAATAAAAAGTGATGAAAAATTCTTACACTTAGCTGGCTGTAAAATTAACTGTGGGCCTGCAGGCAGTGAATTAACCCCTTCCTACCCTGGATGTGGCAGGAAGGGGTTAATTCACTTTAATAAAATAAATAAATAAAAAATAGTAAAAAATACTGAAAACTAAAAATTATAAAGTAATAGCAATATTTCTTAGTATGAGCAATAGTATAGCAGACTATGTACACACCCATACAAACATCCCTCCTTTTTTGGTCATAAAAAATAAAGTAAAAAGTATATTTATTAGGTTTAGTAATAGTATAGTGGAATTTGTGTGTGTAAAATATACAAACATACACACATTTTTTATTTAAAAAAATCTAGGTATTTGTTTTAGCTATATTTAGTATAGCAAATTTTTTTATGCATAAATATACAAACGTATATTTCTTTCATTTATAAAAAAAAATGTAGAAAAAAAAACACATAAATTGTTCAAATTTCCCCAAGATTAATACATTAGGGGAACAACACAAAAAAAGTCACTGTGAAGCGGCTTGTAAACTTTTGTCGCCGTGCAACATTTTTCTGTCAGTATGGTGCCATAGAAATCCAAAATGCGCTCCAGTCTTTTGAAGTCTTGCAATGGGTCCAGCCAGTGGATAAATTAGATAAATAGGGTCCATTTTTCAGAATACAAAAGTTTGGTAATGGTTTTAGAAATGTTTTGTCTTGAAATCTTTTGTAACACTTAAAAACATTGATAAGAAAGGAAAAATGTAAATTTTCATAATTTCTGCCATTTTTCCTTAAATATTTAAAAAAATTTATATTATATCTGTCATCTAAAGGCACAAAAGAAAATTGTAAGGTGAACTGTGAAAAATAATATCAAATACATGTAGGTTGGCTCAGAAATTATACATTTTTTGCAGTTAGATAGAGTCATTGCTACAAATTAAAAATTGGCCTGGTAAGGCCTCTTTCACACCAGCGCCAGCACGGATCTGGCGGGTGAAGGGTGCCGCTGGATCCGCGCTGCCGCATGAACACATGTGGGGCCAGAGCAGCGCATACACACACATACACACACATACACAGACATACACAGACACATAAACATACAAGACACATAAACATACACAGACACTTACCTGTTCCAGCAGCTCCGGACCTGACCAGCGACGAGGAGGACGGCGTGCACAAGGGTAAGTTTACCCACAGCGCCACCTGCTGGAGCGAGGGGAAATTGTAGGGAGACGGATCCATCATGAACTCCATTGAAAGTCAATGGAGGACGGATCCGTTTACCATTGTGTCACACCAAACGGATCCGTCCCCATTGACTTGCATTGGGGTCATGATGGATCCGTCTTGGTGCGGATGCCCAGACCGGAGAGCAAACCGCATCATGTTGCGGTTTGCTCTCCTGTCTGGAGACGGAACGGAATGCTTCTAGGAGCATTCCGTTGTCTTCAGCTCAGTTTTGTCCCCATTGACAATGAATGGGGACAAAACTGAAGCGTTTTATTCCGGTATTGAGCCCCTATGAGGGAGCTCAATACCGGAATATTAAAACGCAAGTGTGAAAGTAGCCTAAGGAAGGGGGTAAACACTCCAATAATGAAGCGTTTAAGAAAATTGCAGAGGTCTATCTTCCCTATCCATTGTCCCTGCTCTCCATAATCTTCAACTGACTGACTTTGTAAGAAACTCTATTCCAGTCTGCAGTAGGAAGAACAGCTCTGAAGCACAAACTGCTGCTGCGCTTTCAAGTGAAACATTCATGAGTTTTTATAGGTTTTATTATTTGATCAGAGATGTGCTCTTGAATTATTACATTTAGAATGAATAATTGCTTGCAAATATTACCAGAATATCAGATTGTATCCATTAGCACAATTTGCTTTACATGGAACAACATTAAAGTGTTCTTAAAGTTTGATATCTGTTAGTTTTTCACATGTGTTACATTTCCTTGTAGAACATCTCTGCTTAACATAAAATGCATTTATAATTCATAAACGATTCTAATTAGAGGACACATTTTATAGACTTGGCCTCTTTTACCATAAAAGATAAATGATTGCATTTTAATAGCCTTCAGTTTTGAATATAGTGAAAGCTTCAGAGTGACTTTTAATGTATTACACTGTGTAACCATTTTCATTTTCAGCTTTTAACATATTTGCTGAGAGATTGTTGCATAATCAGTAATTACATGACATTTGCTACTCAGTAATAGTAATAAATAATACATTTAATGTATTCGACAAGGCCCTTTGACGCCATATTTATGAAGGGGTTTAAGCCTTCCAGAATGTACTAATATTAGTACTGCATCTTTCCCTTACAATAATTTACTGTGAGATATTGGGCACATTTATGCAGTTATAAGTTATAAGATAGCATTAGATTCTAAGGCCCAGCTGCCACATAGGAAGACTCTGGCATTAAAAATGGCACATGGTAAGGGCCATGTTACAGATTATGCATTAGGAGCTGCTTCTGTTTCTACTGTGTATTTCCTGATAGGCCTACAGTACTGTACAAGAGTTTTAGGCAAGTGTGGGAAAAATACAACAAAGTAAAGATGCTTTCACATATAGAAGTGTTAGGCTGAGTTCACATCAGCGTTCAGCCTTTCTGTTCTTCTGGTCTGTTATAGGAGCAGAAGAACGTAAAGGACCGATTTGGGACATAGCTGTGCCAAACGGAGCCTACAGACCCTATAGACTATAATGGAGTCCGTTAGGTTTCCGCTCAGAGGAAGATTTTTGAAGCGGAGACAAAAGTAGTGCATGCTCGGCGCAGGTCCTTTGGCAAGTATTTTTCAATCAAGAGAGGAGCAGATTGCCTGTGCGCAAGCAAGTGGATGAGTTGTTTTTTTTTCATTCTTTTTAAGACAACTCTATTTAAGACAACTCAATTTTTTTTCAAAAAATGCTTCTTCACCACGAAGCGCAAGGAAATTCGGCTTCATTTAGAATCAAATTTTTCCTAAAATTCAGACCAAATTCTTGATGCTTCACTTTACTCAATACTAGTACTGCCAAGGAAGCACAGCATATGGGTGTATGGGGTGACACTGGTTGAGTATACTTGTAGAGTGAAATGGTGGGCTCTCCGTAGCCCCAAAAATGGTTAACAGTGGATGCAACTTCCCCCACTGCAACTTTTTTTTTCTCTCCTTTTTTTTTTATTTTTACAAAAAAAAAACATAGTTTACCAAATTCTCCTTATACATTACATCTTCCATAAACCCACCCCAACCACCCTGGCCTCTTTGAGGAACTGAAAAAAAAAACTCTAGAAAACCCTATAACACATTTACCCTTCGTACATTAGAAGTAATTCTTTCCAAGCTCTATAACTCAGGGGATTTGAGGAAAACCACTGCCTTGTAATCAGAAGCCTAGCATAAAATAATAATCTTAAAATTTTCCTCCTGCTTATTCTAGACAAATCTAGGCAGGTGTCGTCACCTAGGAGAATTAAAGCCAAATCTAAATTAATCTTCGTGCCCACAATATGTTCTATTTCCATTATAATTTTACTCCAAAAATCTCTCAAATGTCCACATGACCATAATAGGTGTACCCACCCTGCCTCTTCCAAACCACATCTAGGGCAATCTGCTTTTTCTCTCCTCCCAATCCGAACCATAAAGCTTGGAGTGCAATACAATCTGTGTACAATATTAACCTGTACCAATCTATGATTTTCAGAGACAGATACAAATTTAATATTTTGATAAATCCTTCCCCATCTCTCTTTAGTCAATTCACCAATATCTTTATTCCAACCTGCTTCACTCTTAAAGATGCGTTCCTTGGCATTATTCAAACCCGTGTAGAGTATGGAGATAACTTTTCTCTTAATCCGTCCTTCATATATCATTTTCATGATACACTTTGTGTAGATTATCTTCATACAGCTCAATTGGCCCCTCAATGCATCATATAATCTATAATAATCTAGCCATAACTCCTGCTTCAAATGGTATTCTTCCTTTAAGACCTCCCATGGTTTAATTACTCCTCCCTCAATAACATCCGTTAATTCCGTGATCCCCCACTGCAACTTAACAAAAGATCATACTTCTGCCACCTATATACTGACATGGCGATATATATATCCTCTTCAATCTTCAAAATACACTCCCTTCAGCTGCTGACCCTATGAACTAGTGTTCTGTGCTTGAAGTTCTCAGGAATGCCAGGTTTTAATGAGGCAGGTTCTTTTGTCGCTCCTTTTGATATAAGGCAAGCTGGATGTAACTCCACAATGGATTTTCTATATGTTTTTTAAGGGAATGTAAATTGCTGTTTACAAGATACAGTAACCACTTAACTATAAATAGATGTATCACTGTGGAAACAATGCCAGCCTCATGCCAATTGCATCATTCTAGCCATCTGACAAAATTCACTAATTCTCACACAATTTTTAGGAACTTCACATTCTTTTACTTATTTTGTTGTTTCTTTCACACGTAATCTGGTAGAGCACATTAAGGTTACATTCTTGCTAAATTATTTATCACAATAATGAACTTTGTTTGGATTTGTTGCTTTATCATCGGGATCATAAGCTCTATTCCATTAAGTCGAGGGACTTTCCACCTAAACCCATGATCTGAAGTGCCTATTTGATGTCTCAGTAATCAACTGTGATGGATACCTCCTATATCCAGGAATATGAGGACTCTGGGGTACATTTGTTAAGACACCAGTCCTAATAAAGCCCTGCGCTGGCGGTGGATCCGCCATAGTCATGAATAGCCGTCGGCTTTTCCATAACTTTAGTACATTCAGCACCAGTTCTAAATGTAAGACAGCTTCCTTGCTGTCCTGCATTTAGACCTTTGTCTAAGCCTAAAACAGGCATAGTAAATGAGATGGGCCTGCCGACCCGTCTCCTTCCCGGCTGACAATTTTAGACCTGGTGTCAGCGTGGAGAAGTCGCAGATTGAGGATTAATCTGCACCTGAAATACACGTAATTTAGGTGTATTTCAGATTGATAAATGACCCCCTCTGAGTCTATACCTATAACCTGTTTATCTTGACAATTAGAAACTCCTGGGCCCAAGACAAAATCTGTAATAAGACTAGACCGTTTATTATCCTTGTCTCTTTTTACGTGTCAGTGATGTATTTGATTCCCAACAGCTACCTCTGTACCCCAGATCTACACCTCTGGCTAGTCCATCTGAGTCATGCTTAGACTGGATTCTATGTAGTTTACCTCTCACCCTTGTTCTTCCTTCCAACCACTTTTTTGGCTTTAGGGTAACATGTCCAGAAAAGCCAAGACATCCTTAATATGGAAGGATTAGAATCAAATGACTGTTTAGTATGTATGGGTGGTTAGCATTATTCCTTCCCATGTGCATAACCTTACATTTGTCAGTGTTAAACCTCATCTGCCACGTCTCTGCCCAAGCCTCCAATGTATCCAGATCCATCTGTAGCAGTGTATTGTCCTCTTCCATGTTAATTACTTTACACAGTTTAGTGTCATTTGCAAAAATTGATATTTTACTGTGCAAGCCTTCTACAAGATCATTAATAAAAATATTGAAGCGAATAGGGCCCAATGCTGAACCCTGTCGTACCCCACTAGTGACCCAATCTGAGTGTGTACCTTTAATAAACACCCTCTGTTTTCTATCAATGAGCCAGTAACTTACTCCATACATTTTCCCCTAGTCCAAACATTCTCATTTTATATATGTACTAACCTTTTATATGGCACAGTATCAAATGCTTTGGAGAAGATATATGACATCCATTGACTCGCCACTGTCAAGTCTAAAACTTACTTCCTCATAGAAACGCATTAAATTAGTTTGACATGACCGATTGCTCATGAAGCCATGCTGATACGGTGTTATTCACTTATTTTCATTGAGGTCCTCCAAAATAGCAAATCTTAGAAAACTTTCAAAGTTTACCCACAACAGATGTTAGACTTACTGGCCTATAGTTTCCGGGCTCTGTTTTTGACCACTGTTTGAATATTGACACCACATTTACTAAGTGCCAGTCCTGTAGAATGCTCCCTTTCAAAACATAGTCCAGCCAGTCCTGTAGAATGCTCCCTTTCAAAACATAGTCCATAAATATCAGAGATAAGCATCTGTCTATGACATTACTTAATTCTCTTAGGATATGGAGGTGTATGCCATCTGGCCCTGGAGATTTGTCTATTTTAATCTTTTTAAGATGCCGCTGCGCTTCTTCCTGGGTTAGAAAGGTCACTTTTAATAGGGAATTTACTCTTACGCTATGCATTTCATCTCAAAATTTATTGTCCTCAGTGAATACAGAGAAAAAAAATATTTTATAGCTTTTCTTTCTTCTCATTATTCTCTAAACCCCCCCCCCCTCATCACTCTGTAAAGGGCTGACACCTTCAGATTTATACTTTTTTACATTGTGAGTTTCTCTTCCACAGCAAAACTACATAACACATACTGTATCTGTTTTTAGTTGCTTCATTTTTATTTATTTATTTTTTTTTTTTAACAAATCTCTGACTTGCTGAGTTTAAGATCTCCTGTCAGTGGCCTCTCAGCCACAACAAATTAACTGGTTCAATGGTGAACAAAAGGGTCCCAAAAATAGAATGCCTAGTAATAACATTAGTTTCATGTGGTGAGTCTTCCTGTCCATTTTTCAGGGTATGTTAATTTTCCTCCAGTTTGCTCATTGCGAAGCGTGAATAAAGAAGAATGAATTGCAAAATGTAGCTGCAGGGGTATTAAAGCCTTAGAGGTGTATTATCAAACATGCTTTTATTTCCATGACTTATAAACTACTTTTGAGACCAGAAAGCTGCTGGCATTAAATAAATTGACTACTTATAAAGTTTTTATATGTCTGAAGTTATATATGCTTGGTGTCTCAGAACAGTAACAGGGCTTTCATACAGCTTAGGGCATATATGAGACATGGTCAATGATATTAGGGTGATTGTTACTGTATATATCCCAATGTAGAGTGAGTCATCTACCTACAGTATGTGACTGTTTAGCCCCTCTCTTTGTGACAAGGCATCTGGACTTAACGGGGTTGTGTCACTTCAGCAAATAGCATTTATTATTTAGAGAAAGTTAATGCAAGGTACTTACTAATGTACTGTGATTGTCCATATCGCTTCCTTTGCTGGCTGGATTCATTTTTCATCACATTTTACACTGTTCATTTCCATGGTTGTGCTTGCATACTATAAAAAAGCAGCAGCCTATGTGAGCTCCCATGGTCCCGGTCACCAGAGAAGCCAACATTGTTTTCTATAGTGTGCAAGCACGTCCATCGCTGAAGGATTGCAGGGTGGTCATAACCATGGAAATGAGTAGTGTATAATTTGATGGAAAAAATGAATCCAGCCAGCAAAGGAAGCAATATGGATAATAACAATACATTAGTAAATGGCTTGAATTAATTTTCTCTACATGATAAATTCTACTTGCTGAAGTGACAAAACCCCTTTAAACATATTTATCCTCCTAGAATAAAAAATAAATACATAAACGATTTTTTTCTTGCTTATTTCTACATTATATTGCAAAGTGCATGGTGGCATTAGAAAGTACAACTTGTCCCACACAAAACAAGCCCTCATATGGCTATGTGAATGGAAAAATAAAAAAAAGTTATGGCTCCATGAGGACAGAAAAGAAAAATAAAATCATTATTTGGGTCCCAACCCCTCTATCATGAAAATTATTTAATATGTATTAAATCAAATAAATAGACCCTAATGGCAGGTGATTATCTCCAAAGACATCTCCAAATAGGTTTTTTCTTTGGGCCCACTATTGCATTAGAGCCTGGGCCCCAAGGCTCTGGTTCTCTTGTGGGTGAGCTTGACGCTATTTTGATGGATATGAGGTTTCGACCCAAACAATGTATTTTAGTTCAGCTTTCAATGCTGACAATAGAGGAACAGAGGCAGCAGGAAAATAAACCTGGACTCCTTATCAGCAGTACTACTCATGTATTATAGCAGATAATAGTCTACAACCAAATGGTTAATTGACCTCAAATCTAAAAACTTGACACTATTAATGATACCACTTTAGTATCAGTTATGACCAGCTAAGAAGTTTAAATATTTTTATTAGAAATAAGACACTTTTGATTCTATAAACTAGAATGGAAGATAAGATATGTTATCATGATATTCATAAGTGGTATTGATAGAATTCACAAGTCTAACTTTGTTATGTTCCTCACTGGACTTTCCTTCAGCAAAGATTCAATTGTCCTATCTAAAAAGATATATAAAATCTATTAATATTGTTATTAGAAATAGGACAATTTTGGTTCTGTAGTCTGAAATGGAATATTAGATATCGTATGATGATATTTGTAAAAGTGATATAGATAGGATTCACAAATCTGACTTTATGTTTCTTAGGGTGGGTTCACATCAGCAATATGAATTCCGTTATTGCCTTTTATAACCGATTTCATAGACGGAATGCAAAATGGGAACCTTTAAGAGGCATTCTGTTTTGATCTGTGATAATAGAGGTCTATGGGCAAGCATAAAGGATCCGCCTGGTTTCTGTTATGCCGGACAGAAAAGAAAGTCCTGTCGACTTGTCGATCTGTTATGCTTGCCCATAGACCTCTATTATGATGGATCAAAATGGAACACTTCAATAGGTTTCCGCTTAGAATTTTGTCTTACGAATTCCATTAACAATAATAACGGAATTGATAATGTTGATGTGAACCTGCTCTTACTAGACTTTGCTTCAGCGAAGATTCAATTGTTGCACAGGCCCTATATCTAAATATCCTGACTGAGACAGATTGGCTTGTTGGAACTCCTAATGGTACTTAACACTTAAAGGAACACGTCCTTTATAACTCAAAAACCACCCTTCTCCCAGATGGATCTATGCCCTTTTTTCAAACTTTTCCTGGGAAACATTATAACTTTCATACAAGTAATGACATGAACATGTTAAGCTTTCTTCTAGGGTAGCTGTTACTCAAAAAGGTAGGTAGCCACAATTATATTGATTGAATGTAAAAACAAATGACACCAAGACTGAGGAGGAGCCGAGAAACATTTTTTAGGTCATGGATGATAATTGGAAGCTGAGTACGAGAAGAATTGTCAGTGGGACCAGGAGAAGAGATGGAATTCCAATGTCAAGATAGCATATCCCACATAAGATGTTCTCAGAGAAGTAGTATTTACTATAAAATGTACACCAGGAAGTATTGCCGTACAGATGGTCTCATACTAATTATAACAATCTAGAGCACAGGTAATTTACATTCCTTTATAAGGTCATATAAATAAATGTAAATCTTACCTGAAGTATTTTTTCAATCAAGTTTAGAAAGCTTGGGCTGCTAAGAAAACAGATGTATTTTTATCTGTCTGGAAATCAATCACCGTAATGGTAATTAAATGATGGAACAGACATTGTTCACATTAATAAATAGGTTGGCAATTACATTCTTAACACCATTGCTCCTCAGCATAATTACCTTTAGATAGGGTGGAATGATTCTGGGACTACTTCCATTTAGAATGAAGCCAACATGAGCCATTTATCATGATCCCCACAAATTAGAGGGTTCTTAATTCATGTGTATTGATGTACTCAGTACTGCAGTTGGTCTTAAGCATTTTAGGGAAGCTAATAAGATTTATCAGACTATAGCAAGTCCCTTTTAAGTGCCAAGTTTGCAGGCTCATTTTGAGATTATTTTTTATGGATATTGTGTAAGATTATTGTAATTATCCATTGGAATAATTATCTATAGTCACATAAAGTTTCTTGGAGTTTTATCCTCACAGGTTCAAACAGAATCTTATAGAAAAATGTGCATTTTCCATCAATTGCTATATTACATAGCTGTTCTCCCATATGGAGACACCTGTCTATAACAGATGGAATGACTATGACTATGTAATATGAAACTGTAGGGTCTCCTTATGCCTCTGTACAGGCTTCATTTCATGACTTCACAGGCATAGGTCCTAACTCCAAATGTACAAATAATTCAAGATCAATTGAGCATGGTGGATTAATGAATTGCATTGGTGGCAAGCAGTGCTAGGGTCCAATCTGACCGCATCACATTGAGTTTTGTTTTTTGTTCTTTTTTTAATAAAATCTGTAGTGGCTGACAAGGAGTTGTTGTTGCCCTGGGGCCCAGACCACTCCAACTTCAGTTCTCCTTTGGCTCATATCACTAAAGGCCAGGATCCTTATGGTCACTATTCTAGAGATCTCTGCTATAAGTTATGGAGTGAGAATCATTTTCTTCAGGACCATGGAGAGCACAACATTCCTTCAGCCTTTCTATGACTTTTGGAATCCCTATCTGATATTATAGCAGGATTACCATTTGAAACATGCAAATAATGAAGTTTAATTTCCTAAATAAGACCAAACATTTGGTTGTTAAAAAATGTGTGCACATAAAAACCATAAGCAATCTTCTTTGAGCTTGTCTAAAATAACCCACAATTTTAAGCTTCGCCATGCCTTAAAGGTCAGGTTTCTTGCAGCTTTTTGTGTCTCTCAGATATCTGTACTTAGTATCAGAGCAATCTCCTGCTTTTCTTGTAACTTTCTAGTGACCTTCAAAGCACAATCAAGCTGATCTTAAACTGCATTTTAACATAAAACTTTAATATATGATACTTATCAAGCATTATCCTCTTAAATGATGTGGAAATTGCTGTGTTGTATATCATAAAGTTTTTGCATTAGGAAAAGGCAGTAAGGAGAGATTACATTAAATTATAGCGGATAATTCTATGACACGGTAGGTAGCCTACACAATCATATTCATGGATTTCAGGTTATTGGCAAATCAGGGATGTTAAAGGGTAATTCCATATTGAAGTTGTTGTCTGGTTCGGAAAACTGATTTTATATATTTTAGGAGAGAGGGTTCTTTGTTCAAGATCCTCATTTATTACCCAGAGAAGACAACAGTAACTTAAGGCATTTCTCTCTCTCTGTATGACCGAACACATCCAACTATTAAATAGACAAACAATTGATTTAAATGGGAATGGTGTAATGCTTCATTTCGACTGTGGAGGCACTGCACAAAAATTCAATATATGCGACAGTGTTCCACCACAGGTTGCAGTTGTTTGCTGGGGGGTCTAGGGGACAGGCCACCTTGTAATCAGCTACTGTAATTATAGGTGAGTCTTTCTAACACAAAAAGTCTATATAAAGTGGACAACCCTTCTTTTTTTTTTGAAACATTGAGTTTTTATTGAGCAAAAAAAATGAAATATGACAAAGATCATGCAGCATTTGAGAAATGACATATCATAAAAAGTTTATATCGATCTAGTACATAGTTGAACAGTAAAGGGTGAATAACAACACACCCGGGTTAGGCTTATTACAAGTACAGTGTCATAATACAGACATTACGGTTTGTTGACTTATATGCTAGTCTAAAACTCCTGCGGATAAAGGACCAGTGATGAAGATGGGTTTACTTTGTGGAGTGTGCTAGATATCCATGTCCCCCATCTTTTATAAAACCTCTCTTTGTTATGGAAGGCAGATGCGGCCGCCCCTTCGTACCAACAATTGTCCTGGACCTTTTTAATAACCTCTCCTATCCCAGGAAGTACTCTATTCTTCCAATTACTCGCAATTATTTGGCAAGTCACAATGCAAAAATGGCATATTAAGGTCTTAACATCAGCGGGGTAAAAATCTATACCGATTAGTAAAAGGGCTATTTGCGGGATTGGTTGTAAATGAATGTCACAAATATTGGATAATGTTTGAAAAACTTTTGTCCAAAGTCTATAGATTACTCCACACTTCCACCAGCAGTGCAAGAATGTGCCTTCGCCTGTATCACATTTCCAACAAGTTGAAGGATAATCAGGGAATATCTTTTTCAGGGAAGTAGGACAACAATGCCATCTATAGAAGATCTTCCTTGATAATTCGAAGTGGTTAATACATTTAGAGAAGAACGATATCTGTGTATAAGAGTTAGACCAATCCTCTTCAGTGAAAGTGGTAGAAAGATCCTCCTTCCAATATGTTTTAATCTTTAAAAGTGGATCGTCTTTGGGGAATAATTAACATGTTGTAAAGCTTGGAAATACCTTTATTCGTATTAGGGTTAACTAGTAACCACCTAGAAAAATCTCTTTGGCTTTGGGTATGTATGCCACTAGAAGCCAAGGGGGGTTTAGTTAGTAAATGCCTAATTTGGAGATATTTATAGAAGTCATTCTTATGAATTCCATAATCATCAGTCAACTGCTGGAAAGACCTAAGTATATCTTGGTCATATAGATCCCCCAAGCACACAATTCCTTTTGCTCTCCATGCGCTTAAATCTAAGTCGGGGATAGATATTCCCAAGGTGTTGATGGAGAGTTGATCACAACTAATATCTAGAATATCAAGATCCAAGGACAGTGATCTCCATACTGTGACCATAGCTGACAAGGTGGAGAAGGGTTGGGTCGGTATATAATTGAAGCTAGTAATTGCCAGTAGTATATCTTTCAAAATCATGTTGGTTCATGAGATGCTTCTCTATTTGAGTCCAGGCTTTGGATTCGTCATTATACCAAAGACATTTTAGTTGTTGCAATATGGTAGCTTTATAGTATTGGTAGACAGAAGGACAACCTAGTCCTCCCCTTTTCTTAGGAAGAAACAAAATATCCATACCTATCCTGTGTTTCTTGTTACCCAAACAAATTGCATTATAACCTTTTGTAGTTTCTTAAGGAATGACTGAGGTACGAGTATAGGAATATTCCTAAATAGGTATAGTAACCTGGGTAGTATGCTCATTTTGGTTATGGCCAACCTGCCCATCCATGAGAGACCTTGGCCCTTAATATTATTAGTGAGGTTTTTAATTTCACTAAGAATCGGGACATAATTGGTTTCAAATATGGTATCTGGAGATGACGTGAGTTTTATACCTAGATAGGTTAAATGGTTGTCTACCCATTTGTATTGAAATAACCTTTTAAGAAAGTTGGCAATATGTGGTGAAATGCCTATGTTCAGGATTTGGGATTTAGTTGTGTTAATTTTATAATAAGAAGCTTTGGAAAAACCCACTAATATCATGTTGACAGAGTGAAGAGAAGTATGAGGGTTGGTCAGTAACAATAGGACATCGTCCGCAAATAGACCTATACGATGGTCCTTGTCCAAAATAGGGATTCCAGAAATAAATGGTGAGGATCTGATATGTTGGGCTAATGGTTCCATAATCATGGCGAAAATTAAGGGTGAAAGGGGGCAGCCCTACCTCGTACCGTTTGTTATAGGGAAGGTATTTGATCTAAAGCCAGAGGAATATACAAAAGCCGTGGGGTCAGAATAGAGAGCCAGCAAATTAGTTAGGAAAGGTCCTGAGAGTCCAAATTTGATCATGACTTCTTTTAGAAAGCCCCAGTGAACTCTGTCGAACGCCTTCTCCGCATCCAGAGAAAGGAGCAGAGAAGGCGTCCGACTCGAGCCCGCCACCTCAATCAGGTCCAGAAACCTTCTGGTCCCATCTGAGGTCTGACTGCCCTTGATGAACCCCACCTGATCTACATTGATTAGTGAGGGTAAAATCTCTGCCAATCTGTTGGCCAAGATTTTGGAGAACACCTTAAGATCTGAATTCAACAGAGAAATAGGTCTAAAATTGCTCGGTGTATCAGGGTTCTTGCCGGGTTTAGGGAGGGTAATTATTGTGGCCTGCAGGAGTTCTGAAGGGATCTTATTAATCTGCGCAATATTATGGAAGCATGCTAGTAGATGTGGTACCAGGATTGTGGAAAAGGTTTTGTAGTATTCATTTATTAGGCCATCTGGGCCAGGCGATTTATTAATCTTGAGCGCCTTGATTGTATTGGCAACCTCCTGAAGGGTAATAGGGGCATTTAAAATCTCGCTTTGAGATTTCGAGATCTGTGGAAGTTTTACTTTGCTGAGAAAATCATTAATATCATTGGGCGATGGTTGGTGAGTATGTTTATCTTTCTTTAGATTGTATAAAGATGTGTAGTACTGTGCAAATTCCTCAGCTATTTTTTGTGGGTTTATAATTTTGGTCTTGTCAGATGAGATTAAGTAGGGAATTCTAGAATGAGCACTTTTAGTTTTAATTTTATTAGCAAGCATTTTAGATGCTCTATTTCCTTGCCTATAAAATAAAGCTTTAGTTTGTCTCAGATGGCGTTCAAAATTATTTGGCATTAGTAAATATATTTCATGTCTTATATTTTTTATGGTGTTTGCCAATTTTGGGTTAGGGGATTTTTGATTTTCTTTTTCATAGTTGTTAAGCTTATTATGCAGGTCATCTAAAGCTTGTAATCTTTTCCTTTTCTCCTGTGCTGAGTATTTGATATATAGGCCTCTGATGACGGCCTTATGGGCACACAAAACCACAGAGGGGTTAACTTCACCATTCGCATTATGAGAGAAATAATCCACTAATGCTGCAGATATCTGATCCTTGTAGTGTTTGTTAGTAAGCAAGAGGTTATTTAGTCTCCAAGGCGATGTATGTGTCAAGTTATGTGACTCTGAGATGGAAATGCTAACGGGGGCATGGTCAGACCATGTGATCAAGCCTATCCTGGACTCCACAACCTTTTGAAGTAGCCACTTATCAACTAGAAACAGGTCAATTCTAGTATATGAATTGTGAGGATTTGAGTAAAAGGAGTAATCTATCTCCGATGCGTGCATAGATCTCCAAGCATCAAAGATTTCCTCTCTATGACACAAATCCTTGAATTTGTAATCTTTGGACTTACATGTGCGAGAGGACTTGTCTAAGACTGGGTCCATAACCATGTTGAAATCGCCGCAGATGATAAGAGATCCTTTTCTGTAGGTTGATGTGGAATCCAGGACCGACCTAACAAAACTTAAAGGCCTAGAGTTAGGGGCATATAGAGACACCAGAGTATACATGGAGCTATTTATGTTGCAAACAATAATCAGATATCTGCCTAGGGGATCTGAATATTGGGATATAAGCTGGAAAGCTACTGATTTCTTAACCGCAATCATAACACCTTTTTTCTTATTTGTGGCATAAGCGAAAAATACATTTGGAAAATCTTTATGTTTTAGTCTGGAGCAGTCAGGTTCGTCAAGGTGTGTCTCTTGAGCGCATATAATATCGCAATTTAATTTACGGGCTTCTTTCCAGAAGAAAGAGCGTTTGGCTGGGCTGTTAAGGCCCTTAACATTAATAGATGATATCTTTATTACCATTTATCTATAGTATAAAGAGCCCTTGAGTAAGACGCACCTTGATTCCACCAACCTCTCCAGGTAAGAAGTTTGACTGTGTTCGACACTGCACTTAACATGTAAGAACCTAAGAGGGTCATAAGGAAAATAAACAGGTTAAACCAAACATAAAAAACGAAAAACTGGTTAGAAAGAGTTTGGCTCTAGATGAACCTAAGCGACCCCAGGTCGCTTATCCAGGGAGGGCAGGAAAACATCTGTGAAGATAACTTGAACGTGGAACGTAACAATCTCAAAAAATAAAGATGCAAAGTTTAACGAGAAATTATTTCTTCAAAAAGAGTTCTACCTCCAAAAAACAAAGGGAGGTTAAGATGGATGATGAGACAACTCTTCCTTGAAAGTTTATGCTTCAGATGTTCATCCTGGAGAAACGGATGTTTTAGGTGATCCCACCACAGTCCATTCGGGAGCCAATGTAGTTGGTTTCTTTTTTGGTGGACTGTCAGATGGATCTGCAGAGTGGATCAGAGAGTGCTTGAGGAGAAAGTTAGTAGCTTCTTTGGGTGTTTGAAATATGTGGGTTACACCACTTCGATGGATTATGAGTTTGACTGGGAAACCCCATTTGTAGGGGATCTTTTGCTCTCTGAGTATTTTCGTGGTTTTAGCAAATTCCCTTCTCCTTGCTAGCGTCGCTGGAGAAAGATCCGAGTATAATGCGATGTTCTGGAATCTCTCGGGTAAATTAGCAGGTTTAATAGCTGCTTTTAATAAAGAATCTTTGATGTGATAGTAGTGGAGCCTGGCTATTGTGTCTCTGGGAATGCTTGCAGAGAGATTTTTTGGTTTGGGAATCCTATGGACTCTGTCGATCAAAAAATCAGCATCAGTTGCTTGTGGCAATAGTGTGGAGAACAGATCTATCAAGTATTCCTGTAATTTATCATCTTGGACTGATTCAGGGATGTTGCGGAATCTGATATTATTTCTCCTGGATCTGTCCTCCAGGTCGGCTAATTTAAGCTTAATGGCTGCGATGTCATCCTCTGCATTGTTGTGGGCATCCACTAGATTGTTGTGAGCTGAAGTAAATTCTTCCATCTTTTCCTCTAGATGGGCCGTTCTGTCTCCGATAGCCCCTTTATCAGAACTTAGCGAGGCTAAGGCAGAGCGGAGCTCATTGTGGAATGAGTCTTTGAGGTCTGAGAGTAAGTCTCTCATGGCCTCCATAGTGACCGGCGTGGCCTGTGTGCTTGGAGACCCCTCACCAGTATTCCCCTTAGCTTTGGCAGATGTAGGAGTGTAATCCTTAGTGTAAATGGGGGACTTGCCTGAGGAGAGGTCCGGATGATCTGGTGAGGAGGCGCCCGATGTGGAGTCTTGTTGAGACAGCTGCACATTCGTCTGTCTGCACGCTGAAGCAGCAGGAGCAGGCCTACCGGCGCCATCTTGGATTCCGGTCGGGCTGAAGAAGCTGGTGAGTTTCGCCGGGGTTTCTTGTTTCTTCTTACCCCTTGTCATCTTGTGAACTCTGCCGTAGTAGATGGGGTGTCCGGAGAGACAAAGATGGAGTGTAGAGGCTTTTAATGAATCCTTTGAGCCGCTTTAAACGATCGCAGTCCAGGAGCTACAGAGACATGCGTCCGCACTGCAGCGCGCCAAGCCACACCCCACAACCCTTCTAAGATATCACTTTGAAGTGAATGGTAAGGTGTTCCATGAAACATTTTATTTGTTTGGGATGGGGGGATTTACTATTATCCGACTATTCTTGCCATACATGCTTATTGATTTTGGTGATGATAGGGATATCAAAACAGGACTCTCCGGTGCTCATTTGTACTTTCCACATCAACCCTTTACCTGGTAATGCTATGGGGGCTATGTAGTGTGCAGATCTTAGAACAAACGATGGCCACCATAAGGACAAATCAGCATTTAGGAAAGACGTTCTTTACACCAGCCCTTGCCAAGCATCTTAGAGACATATTATACAATTAATCTGCACAAAATGACCTAAAAACATTATTGTGTTAAGAGGTACACATTCGCTTTAAGTGTCTCCGAAACACTTCCCGACTAAAAGAACACATTTGTCAAAAGAAATTGACTGGTGTTGTTCCATTGGTCACCCCAGATCACCCAAATTATCACTATATCTATAACATAGTAACATAGTTTATAAGGCCGAAAAAAGACATCTGTCCATCCAGTTCGGCCTGTTATCCTACAAGTTATCCTATGACATCTGTATTGTTCTATGATGGAATCATTTTCCCATAGCCAACTGTATATAGAAAAATGTAACTGCACCCAATACATTTCTACATATTTAGATAACAGATTCCAGAAGTTTACATTGGTCTGACTTTCTGAACTCTTATTATCTCTCAGTCTCTTCTGACTTAAAACATACCTATGGTTTGATCTTGATAAATGTTTGTCATTTTAACCTTGACTTTACTATGGTTGTCCATCCATGAAACAGTTTTTATGTACATTCCATTAGATATTTGCACTCACATTCTCCAAAGCACACAAAATCGGACTTTAATCAAAGCTTATGCCTGCCTGGAGATTCATGTATTATAAGAAGATTCTGATGTAAAATCTTTCACATTAAATATTTTACATCTTGTTAAGGTTTATCCCGGATCTGAGTGTAATTAAATATTTACTTTTCTCTTTCATGTAGTGTAGAGATTTAAATGGTTTGAAACAAAAGAAGACAAGACGTAGTCCTACAGAGCAAGTTCTAAGATTAGGTACAATGCGCAGGAGAGCCAGGAAATGAAGAAAGTCATTATATCATGAATGGTGTAATATTTGAGATGAGACCTAACTAGGCTATTGGGGCCCATTACACACAAGACAATTTCTACTTATTACACACTACATTTTGAGACAATTAAATTATTATTAAACTTGACATGAATGTAGCTTCCTATATTCATCAATTCAACCACAGAACACTGTTTGTTAACCTGAGTTACAGTGATCTTCTCTAACAGAGATCTTTTCTTAAAGGGTTTCTGTCATCAGAATTTGCCCCTTTACACTGGCTGACATTAGCAATGTGCTAATGTCAGCAGAATCTAACTCTGCTATTGTAAGCTTTATTCATGCCCCCGTTCCTTCAGAATTCTTACTTTTGTTATATGCAAATTAGCCTCATGCAGCAGGGGGGGGGCATTGCTCCTGCTCCTAGAGTCTCCGTCCTTCTACCTGATTCCATGCCCCGCCGTCCTTGATTTACAGGACTAGCGTTCGTCTTCACCTGCCAGCCCTGTGTGCCGAGTAAATCTCACGCATGTGGCGTGCAGTTTACCCAGCACACAGGACCGGCAGCAGGAGACAAACGCTGGCCTGGCCCTGTCAATCAAGGACGACTGGGCATAGAATGAGGTAGGAGAACGGAGCCTCTAGGAGCAGGAGCAATGCCTCCTGCTCCTAGAGGCTAAGTTGCATATAGCAAAAGTAAGAATTCTGAAGGAACGGGGGCATGAATAAAGTGTACAACAGCAGAGTTAGATTGTGCTGACATTAGCACATCATATCATAATAATAAAATTACTATCTATTCAACCCCCCACCAATTCATCTCACTGGGAGGAAGAGAGAGGAAAGAAAAAAAAAACTATCACAAAAACGAGGTTCCCCATAACTCACGATATTTCTTCTTAGGTCCTGATATTGGGGAATTAATCATTCTCTCTTATGTATGCTTCTGCCTAGATAGTTCACGTCATGCTTGATAAGATGGTCCATGACTTCCACTTTCTAGCAATTATTAATCTCACAAGCAAAAACTTAAAACCTATTACCCTAACTATCACAGTAACATAGTCTATAAGGCAGAAAAAAGGCAAACGTCCATCCAATTCAGCCTGTTATCCTGCATAGTTTGTTTTTTTTTCAAATGTGCCTCATTTGTGGTTTTTTCTTAGCCCCAATGCTTGAATCTTACTTCGTGGTTTGTCATATGACTGCTGTCTCATCATGCCTTAGGGGGGTGAGATGCATTCTGACATCATCAGGAAATGTGACACTAACCAGCTCATTTTCTCCACATATTCAAAATGCTCTGTGTAACTGGATGTATATGTCCATAATTTGTTAGACCAAAATCCATCCTTATGTCTATCTATCCATCTATCTAGAACGAGGCAGCACTTGGATGTGGTGAAGATAATGGACCTTTATTCCAGACAATGTAACGTTTCGACCAACTCAATGTGGCCTTTCTCAAGCATGCTTGAGAAAGGCCACATTGAGTCAGCCGAAACGTTGCGTTGTCTGGAATAAAGGTCCATTATCTTCACCACATCTGAGTGCTGCCTCGTTCTCCATTGTTTTATGCATCAGGCTTAATATCCTTAGCCGTGAGGGATTGCACCACCACCCCCATTCAAGACTTGTGCTGCTGCTCTTTTGTCATTTATATCTATCTATCTATCTATCTATCTATCTCTGTTTATTATCTCTCTATTGCGTATTTCAGATTCCAGGTCTCCATACAACATTAAAATGAAGTTTTTGAACAAATCAACTTTGGATCTTGGAGTCAAAGCTTGATTCTCTCACCGCTAGACTTAGCACTTAGAGGAGTAATTATTGAAGGGAAGTAAAAGAAGTGCTGTGAGTGTGTGTATTCTGTATTAAAAACTGAAATCGAAACTGATTTGACACACCTATAAACACAATGCTGGCAATCACTGATAACCCCTTCCTCCTGTACTGATGCTGTCCACAGGAAGTGAAAAAGGCAAAGGTATAAATGTATAAATTACAGGTTTTACTTAAACTTTTCCTACAAAACTATATGTGAATCTGCTGTACTTCTTCTACTCTGTAACATGATGCATTCAGATTGAATTGCATTTTTGGATGACAGGTCCTCTTTAATGTACTCAACAGTGAGTTGTCAATTGGTGTAGGCCATTACCCAAAAGAGCACTGGGGCAGCA
Organism: Rhinella marina; assembly: GCA_900303285.1. NCBI lineage: Eukaryota > Metazoa > Chordata > Amphibia > Anura > Bufonidae > Rhinella > Rhinella marina. The sequence continues at coordinate 7,796 of ONZH01013983.1, read as the reverse complement.
ATTGAAAGTGTTTGGTTATGGTTGGGTCAACAGGTGAAAGCACTGGAAACTTGGCATTTAAAAGGTGCTACTGTAGAACTAACATCCAAAGAAATTTTGAAACTGGACTATGGTCCAGAAAGTTTTAGATTTTGACATGTATGTTATTTAGTAGAAGTTATTGAAGTAAAGATGACGTGATCTTAGTTTTCTATAACTGTTCATCCATTTCTACTGAAAACTACACCATATCTGTAAAAAAAACTACAGAAGAACGCTAAGAACGCTAGGAATGATGGTGTCCTTTAATATTTTATCAGGGCCCTCACCTTCAACAATGGTGACTAATTCATTATTTAGAAGTTTGAATTATTTTTCATTGAGTATTTTATGCCTTTTGACTGTAACAATGATGGTACAGTATATTCCAAAACCCCAAAATTACCTTTTCTTCATTAGGCAGGCAGTTGTAGATGCGTTGGGCACATTTGTGAAGTGAGTTTTTGTTTACAGTGGCAAAGAAATGGGAATTTTACATTAGACCACACTAAAGAACTTTACAGGTGCCCTAAATTCTAGAAGACACCATCAGTGCTCTTCCAGACCATAACTGAGGCCTATGAATATGTGATACAGACAAAACAATGAGCTATCAGTATACCAAGTACTCCAGCTGCTAACAGTGAATTTCAGTAACTTCTAACTCCCTCTAAAGCCTTGTAGAGGAAGCAGGAGTATCCATAGAATAGGAATGGCCAAAGCCCCTAGTTTCACTAAAAGATGAATGCATTTTGCTATCTCAGCAATAATACAAAAGAACCTACTTAAGAGTATTTTACTTATATATACAGTAATTAAAGATGAGATAAGTATTGGGAAATTCGATTCGGCTTCTTTGACGAATTTTACAAAAAAATTTTCTTTTTGACAAATTACTTTATCACAAAGCTCTTTTTTTTGTAAGTAGTGGATGCAATGACAGGGAGCTGCAATAACGCCGCTTCCCATCATTGTACCCCTTAGATGCCAAGTTCATACATGATCGCGGCATCTGAGAGTAAAACCAATGTGAAATTTACAGAAGAAAATTAAATCATACTTATCTCCTCCATTTGCTTGTGATTGGCCAGCCACCGCCATCTTGCTTGAAGATCTTGAGCAGAATCTCGCATGACCCGAGATTACATCATCATTCTAGCCGGTGTGGTGATGTCATACATCACTATGCACGTGATTTCGGCCGCGATCTTGAATCAAGATGGCGGCGGACGGCCCGTCCGGAGCAAATGGAGAAGGTAAGTATGATTTTTTTTTACACTATTTCAGGTTAAATAGATTTGCTCCCACTAAGCACAAGGAAATTCTGCTTCACGACAAATCAAATTTATCCTGAAATTTGGATGGAATTCCTAGAGCAGGGAAATGCTGCTAATATGATACATATAGAGATAGTGTAGCCAGCTAGGTTTTCTTAGTATCTGCAGTGGTATGACTTCCTAATGTAACGGTCTAATCTATTAGTGGATCAGTGAGAATATATGTGCTGAGGGGCAAGTTGAGCTATAGATAAGAGCACTCCACGTACCTATATACACTCATGACTTTATCACTTTGTGTACAGTATATATCTATCCTGGCAAATGGACTAATAGATATTGGAGTCTGGGATATAATACTTGGTGACTCCACCTATTTTGTGTGTTTTTGTTGTATAGCACATTATCTTTGGGATAGAAGCCGGAGGCGTATGATATATATCCCAGTTATATTTATTGATGACCTATATCATCAATATCTGATCAGCTGTTTGAAGAGGAGGCGCGAACCGTATCAGCGCTGCCTCTTCTTCATTGTTTACCTGCTCACCGTGCTCCCCCCTGCTCGTTCCCATACACTTGTATAGGAACCATCAGTCCCATTGAAATGAATGGGACGGTTAGGTGTAATTACACCTACTCGCCGCTACTGATGTTACGGCAAACAGGTAAACAATGAAGAGGAGGCAGCGCTGGCACAGCAGGTGCCTCCTCTTCAAACAGCTGATCGCTGGGGGTGCCGGGTGTCGGACCCCCGCTGATCTGATATTGATGACCTATCCTGAGGAAAGGTCATCAATAAATATAACTCGGATAACTTCTTTAAGGATTTTGTGGACAGCAACACTTTTTATTGGATATATTTGTTAAAGGTGTTTTTAGCGTTTTTTTTTTTAATTCAGCTAGTTAATCTCTATTTCGGTATCACTAGGTAGTTAATCCTAATTGCAAATATTGCCCAGTGTATGTAATTGCAATCTCCATGTATGATACTGTAATTTTATAATAATAATATTATTATTATTAAGCATATTATTATTATAATAATTATTATTATTATTATTATTATCATTATTATCATTATTATTACTATTATTATTATTATTATTATTATTATTAAAGCACCATTCATTTCATGGTGCTATACAAAAAGTGGTGCACAAACATAATACAGACAATTGCAATAAGCATGAACTAGACAAGTTACAAACTGGCACAGAAGGAGAGAGGACCCTGCCCGCATGGGCTTACAATCTACAAGTTGATACAGATGTTCGGTGCAGAATCTATACCAAAATCTGCAACAATTCTGTCACGTTTGATCTGATGGCCATTACATAGATGTATGGTCTCTTCATATTATTTGAATTCTTTGCAGTTTCTCATTCCCCATTCAGTTTTTTCTTTTATTTCCAACCATCAAATCTCAGACATCTCAGTTTATTTCAACACTTGTTTTCCCTTTCATCCTCCATAACGGTTCATTCACCATTTATATAAAAGCAATTGTTTCCTGGTTTTTTAAATTGTGTTTTGAAGGCTACATTAAAAAAGTGATATGTTATCTGCCAAAACCTCAAAAATAAAGGACTCACTTAAGGTTTCTACTTGTGAGAACAATGAAGTGCCAAGTAATAGTCGAGTCACGGCCCACTAGGCCCTTTCTCTTGATTTTATTTTTCCTTCAGAATCTAAACTTAGTAGATGCAGACTGGCAGGACCTCATAGCTGTGAAAGACTTGTGTCTTCAGGTTTAATTAATTCTTTCCTCTTCTTTCATGCCTTCCAGTCTCCTAGTTGACAGCCCCTAGAAAGCCTGACAGTTTTGCCGTGTAAAACAGATGTTACTGTATTGTTGTTTTGGCAGTTTCTATTTCATATGTATTTGGACAGGACACAGCAAAAATACTTCTCTTATTTTCAGTTTACTGACATTTTCAAGAATGCAGAAGGTTTATATTATAAATTGTTCCCACAACTTGCATTAATTCCCATAGTTATTACTGATCCAATGCAACTGAAGGGGTTGTCCCAGGAAAAATAGTCTACATTTTCAAACCAGCACCTGGATCGTAATACTTTTGTAATTGCATGTAATTAAATTCAGAAAAATCTGTATAGCGCCACCTGTTGTTTGCCCATTTTCTAAATTCTTTGTCCAGCTCACTGAGGTTGACATAGGTGCTCAGTTCCATCCTTAAACTGCCACCTGTTGCAGCATAAATTATGTGCTCCCTGAGAAAGTGCACACCCCCTGAACTGCTAGCTTGAAACAAATCTAGCAGAGCAATTGCAGCAATAAATGGGTGTTTGTAAGAAAGTTTGTAAGAAAGAGGTTGTCATGTACTATATGATATCTGATTTTCATTTTTTTTATTACTCATGGGATAACCCCTTTAAATAAAAACATGACGCAACTTTGTCAGTTGTTTAAATACAGAGTGGCCCACAAAAAAAACTAGCACGCTTCCAATATCTCCAAATCAAACTGCCTGCCTCCAAAAACTAGCACGCCTCCAAATAGTAAATCTGTCTTAGTTGTCCATAGCAACCAATCAGTGCTCAGCTTTCATTTTTTCAAAGCCCTGTATTAACAGAAAGCTGAGCTCTGATTGTTTGCTATGGGCAACTAAGACTGATTTATTATTCAGTTTAATAAAAGTGTACTAATGTGTACTCCCTAGAATAGTGAATACTGATGGAAGGCTATGTGCCGAGCAGATTGATTAAGGAACTGCAAGAGACCTTTCCAGATAAGTACCAAGGAACAAAACCACCAGCTGAACGTTGTATTCAGAGTTTGGTTCGGAAATGGCATCAAACTGGCAAACAGGAAGAAACAGAGGCCTCCATCAATCAGGACTGCTGAAGTTGTGCTTGAAATTCGGTTGCGGATTGCAAGTAGACCCAAAAAATCGACTTGAAGACTGTCTCAGCAAGTTGGTTTATCACGACATGAGATGTCAGCGAGTGCTAAAATCTCTGAACCTGAAACTGTACCGAATAACGTGTGTTCAGGAACTGAAAGAAAAAAAAGGGGATTTCAGTCAGCACATCCCAGTGCGCAGGTGTACGTTGCTATGGCTAAATGCACAAGGAAAGGAAAATACATACAATGCAACGGCACACTGCCAACCAGATAAAGCACAAAATGCCATAGAGATATGAGGTATTCTGAAGCTAATGCTATGCTTGTTTAGTAAATTAAAGATTCTTGGCAAATATATTTTGTACAAAATTATCTGAGCCCATCCACAAAATCGTCAAGGTGATCTCTGTAGGACGGGAACCTAACACTATTTCCTACCTGTTATGTGCCAACCTTGGCTTCCGTATTATCAGGGGGTGTTGGTTCCACATGCATGCTGGATCCCCTCTGCCTTTTGCCATTTCTGGTGCTTCAAAGTCCTCCACTAATTTAGGGATGCAGGTACCAACATGCATGCCGAGTCCACTCGGCTTTATAGTTACACTAATTAAAATCAGCCTACAGAGATCACCTTGACGATTTGGTGGATGGGCTTAGATAATTTTGTACAAAATATATTTGCCAAGAATCTCTAATTTACTAAACAAGCATAGCATTAGCTTCAGAATACTTCATATCTCTATGGCATTTTGGGCTTCATCTGGTTGGCAGTGTGCCGTTGCATTGTATGTATTTTCCTTTCCTCAGGAACTGAAAGAGTCTTACAATGCTAAACATGTAAATTACTGGAATTGGGGTAGGTCTTGAGGAACCGCTGAACCACAAGATTGAACACGTGGGCCAGGCATGGCACATGTGTGAGTCTGCCGAGTTGCAGAGCCGCCACCAGGTTACGCTCGTTGTCATACACAACCATGCCTGGTTTGAGGTTTAGCGGCGCCAGCCAAAGATCGGTCTGTGCCGTGATGCCCTGTAACAGCTCTTGGGCGGTGTGCCTCTTGTCACCTAAGCTCAGCAGTTTTAGCACCGCCTGTTGGCGCTTACCCACGGCAGTGCTGCTGCGCCTAGAGCTACCGACTGAAGGCGCCGTGCTCACGGATGGTAATTGAGAGTAGGAGGAGGAGGAGGAGGAGGGGTTGGAGGAAGAGGCATAATAAGTCTGAGAAACTGTGACCGAGGTAGGCCCTGCAATCCTCGGTGTGGGCAGCACATGAGCGGCCCCAGGGTCAGACTCGGTCCCAGCCTCCACCAAGTTAACCCAATGTGCCGTCAGGGAGATAGTGTCCCTGCCCGCCAGCACTTGTCCACGTGTCCGTGGTTAGGTGGACCTTCTCAGTAACTGCGTTGGTCAGGGCACGGATGATGTTCTCTGACACGTGCTGGTGTAGGGCTGGGACGGCACATCGGGAAAAATAGTGGCGGCTGGGGACCAAGTACCAAGGGACTGCCATCAGGTTGTGGAAAGCCTCAGTCTCTACCAATCTATAGGGCAGCATCTCCAGGCTCAGCAGTTTGGAGATGTGGACGTTTAGGGCTTGTGTATGTGGGTGGGTGGAATTGTATTTGCGCTTGCGCTCAAAAGTCTGATGTAAAGACAGCTGAACGCTGCGCTGGGACACATTGGTGGAGGGTGGGGAGGAATGTGGAGGTGAAGGGGTGGTTGTAGGGCGGTCGGCGCTCGTGCCTAGGTCCTGGGCGGGGGGTTGACTCGCAGAGCCAGCATGTGACACAGGGGAAGGAGCAGTGGTGTGACCCGTAGGAGGTGAACGGCCTTGGTTCCACTGAGTCGGGTGTTTAGAAATCATATGCCTGCGCATGCTGGTAGTGGTTAGGCTGGTAGTGGTGGCTCCCCTGCTCATCCTGGTGTGGCACAGGTTGCACACCACAGTCCGTCGGTCATCCTCACTTTCTTTAAAGAACCTCCAGACTTGCGAACATCTAGGCCTCGGCACGGGAGCTTCACTCCGTGAAACAGTTGCTGATCTACTTGCTCTGGCCCTGCTTCTCCCTCTGGCCACCCCACTGCCTCTTCCAACCTGTTCTGGTGCTGCACTTGCCTCCCCCTCAGAAGCACTGTCTTGACTAGGCTTACCAACCCAGCTCGGGTCAGTCACCTCATCGTCCACCAGCTCTTCCTCCGATTCCTCACTCTGCTCCCCCCTCGGACTTACTGCCCTGACAACAACGTCACTTTCTGACAACCGTGTCTGATCATCATCATCATCCGACACCTATTGACACACTACTTGCACTAAGTCCACACTCTCATCACCAACAGACTGCGAAAGTTCTAAATTTTGGGCATCGGGACAGAGCAACAGCTCAGGTTGCTGCTGAGCAGTGGTTTGTGTCTCTGGGTAGGGTCCTGAAAAGAGTTCCTGTGAGTTTGCCGGATCTAAATCCATATTTTCCATGGGGGGGGCAGGCTGGGGGGAAGGAGGTTGAGCTAGAGGAGCCAGAGGTCTACTCCCTTGACTAGCGTGGGTGGACTGCGTGGAAGACTGGGTGGTGGATAAAATACTGGACACATTATCCGCTATCCACATCATCACCTGTTCGCACTGTTGTGGTTTCAATAGTGGTGTACCACGTGACCCTGTAAGTTGCAAGATGAAGCTAGGGAGCAAAACTCTGCGGCGTTCCACTGCTCCCTCATCAGTAGGTACTGTGTCACCCTGCCCAGGACCACAGCCTCTGCCCCCTACATCACTTGGACGCCCACGTCCTCGTCCTCGACCCTTACCCCTGGGGTTCACCATTTTGTATATTCACTAAACTGTAGAATTAATGTCTGAGGCCAGAACCGTATTCAGTAGACAGTAGAATTACTATCTGAGGCAAAAAAACGTATTCTCTAGACTACGGCTACTGTACCGCACACCACTCAATTTTTCACTGGACTCTAGTATATATAACTGAGAGAAAATGTATTCTCTAGACTGCGGCTACTGTACCGCACACCACTCAATTTTTCACTGGACTGTAGTATATATAACTGAGAGATAGAACGTAGTCTTTAGACTGTGGCTACTGTACCGCACACAACAGAATTGTTCACTGCACTGTAGTATATATAACTGAGAGAAAAAACATAGTCTTTAGACTGTGGCTATTGTACTGCACACCACTCAATTTTTCACTGGACTGTAGTATATATAACTGAGAGAAAAAACGTATTTTCTAGACTGCGGCTACTGTACCGCACACAACAGAATTTTTCACTGCACTGTAGTATATATAACTGAGAGAAAGAACATAGTCTTTAGACTCCGGCTATCGTACCGCACACCACTCAATTTTTCACTGCACTGTAGTATATATAACTGAGAGAAAAAACGTATTTTCTAGACTGCGGCTACTGTACCGCACACGACAGAATTTTTCACTGCACTGTAGTATATATAACTGAAAGAAAAAACGTAGTCTTTAGACTGAGGCTATTGTACCTCACACCACTCAATTTTTCACTGGACTGTAGTATATATAACTGAGAGCAAAAACGTACTCTTTAGACTGTGGCTTCTGTACCACACACTACAGAATTTTTAACTGCACTGTAGTATATATAACTG